>PVJL010004960.1:0-118028 GCA_004026885.1 Lyroderma lyra
TGGTCCGTCTCTGCTCCCTTCCCTCTCCCCGACTCGCCCCTTTCTCGCCAGCCTTCAGGTTTACTTGCGATTTGTGGATTTCTCAGCAGCCGGTTTGTCACTCAGGGTCCGCTTTCTTGGCTCCTGGACGGCCGTTCAATTGTGTTTTCTGGGAGAGGCTTTAGGAACCTCCTCTCCAGTCGCCATCTTGTCTTCTCTTGAAATTATTTTTTTAAAAGACCTCAATTGGGGTTCTTTTTCTGAAAGTATTGATACTGCAAGCTTTTATTCTGCTACCAGAGAATAAAGAAATGAGAGTGCAGCTCCCCTCCCTTAGCTGTCCCGAATTTTTGAATTTTATTCCTGCTGAATCTCCTAGGACAGAAGCTGGCAAACTGAAGGCTCTTTCTTAACATCTGCTGGATGAAGGAAGTATACAGACCTTACCTGCCTTAGCACCAGATCCTGGCAGTGAAACTCTTTTACAACATTACTAAGCATATAAAATTAAATCCAACTTATAAGATTTTTGTCTACAGTAGAGTCAGAGACTGTAAGTCTCACATGGGAAAGAAAGGAAGAGATAGAGGGAGGAAGTCCTCTTAAAGCAATACCAGTATTTTTAGGCAAAGCCAAATGTAGCCTGAATATATGCAGACATTCTCTAGATAATAATGCCATCACCAATAGAACCTTTATATTTGACACATAATTATGAAGCTATACATAAATATTATCTAAATAAGTTAGTGCATATACCTATCACAGATTTTATTGCCTTGCACTGAAATTGTCCATATGCTCATCCATCTCCCCAAGAAGACAGTGAGCTTCCTGAGGGCAGAAAAAGCTTCTCATTTGTTTTACCCCCGTATCTGGTACATGACAGATGCTCAATAAATACCTGAGAGATAAAAGGAAAAACAGACAAACCAGTTGACACAACCTATTCTCTCAGATGGTAATGAATCACAGTTTGCAGGTTAATCTTACATTCAACTAACATTAGAGGCAGTCTGTCCCCAAGCACCTTACAATACAGAATGGAAGAGAAGGTGAGTGTGAAGAAAGAGACCTGGATTTTAAATGCCGTATAGTTTCACTTATATGGACTCTAAAGAACAAAGTAAGTGAACAAACAAACCAGAAACAAACTGATAGATACACAGAACATTTTGAGGGTTGCCAAATGGGAGGGGGATTGGGGATGGGTGCGAAAGGGATTAAGAAGTACAAATTGGTAGTTACAAAACAGTCATCTGGATGTAAACCATAGGAAATATAGTCAATAATATTGTAATAATTATATATGGTGTCAGATAGGCACTAGATTTATCAGGGTGATCACTTCATAAGTTATATAAATGGCTAATCAGTCTGCTGTATACTGAAACTATTATCATATTGTATGTCGACTATAATTGAAAAGTAAAAGATCATTTTTTAAAAAAGATATGAGACGTCTGATTTTCCTCTAAATAAGCCAGTTGGCTAAGACAGTGGTCTCCCCAATTACCAGGTGAATCTAGGTTGAACTACATGTAACAAATGGTGCTGTTAAGTCCTCTTCCTCTAAGTCTAGTTATTGTTCATCTTGAAAACTTATGTTGCATCTGCTGGACCATATAAAAAGGTGAGATTTCCTTCTGTCTGCAATCTCCTAGTGGATTGTCTATGAGACTTATTACCTTCTTGTTTAATACAAATTCAATAATAAAACTTTTCTTTCTCTCCTAGCTCTGTGGAGAAGATTTCTGGGTTGAGAGAACATTTTGTTTTAAATTATATTTCTCCAACACTTACTACTCTTTTCCTTGCTCCTTCAAGAATAGCTATGACCTTTCAAGGGGAACATCCTCTCTGTCTAGAACATTCCTCACCACTATCCCCCATACTGACATGGCGCATTCCCTCCCGTTTGTTCTCTGTTCAAATGTCACGTTATCAAGTAAGTCTTCTCTGCATCAAATAACATCCCCCAATCATCATCTCCACTTCTTACCTGGCTTTATTCATCCTCATAGCTCTTGTCCCTGCCCAGTATGTAATTATGTGTTTATTTGTTCATCAGCTGTCTCCCTGATTCTGATAGAGATTTTTCCTGTTTCATTCACTTCCTGTATCCCCAGAGCCTACAATTGTCTGGCACAAACAATATTAGTTAAGTGAATAAATAAAAGATCATTATTGATTATACAAAGTAAAAGAAGTTCAAATAAAGTGCTATAAGAATGAGCCATTTAACTCTGCAGAATGTGCACCACTGTACAGTTAGAGCTACAAAAGAGCTAAGCTTTTAGCTATAGAAATACCTATGTAAGAACTTATTATAGCTCAAGGATTCTTGTCATCTTTGCTTTAAAAATATCTACAAACTTATAACTGCTGGCAGAGACTTGTCATCCTCATGCACCAATATTTGTACAGATGGTCTTATTTCACTAACAAATAATAGGGAGGGTGAAGGGGGAAAGAAACTGATCTTTAACAATGAAAAGTAAATAAATGTCCCTATATGAAAAAAAAATGCTTCTGGGTATGAAGACAAAATAAAGATGAGAAAACTTGTTATTCCAATTAGAATCTCAGTGTAAATTTTTTCAGAATGTGACAAAATAATTCATCTAAAAAATTAGGCAGGTTACATAATTCTTTAAAAATGGACATTCAACACCCTAAAACTGTAATAATAAAACAAAGCAGTTCTGATATAAAAGTGAATTAATAAAACAGGATAGCTAGCCTGACACAAAACAAATTTAAGATGTGTTTTTTCAATGAGGAATGAGAAAAATGATTATATAATAAATGGTTTTGCAATAATAGCTTATACATTTAGAGAAAAACAATTTGAGCACCCTAAAAGAAATCTATGTGAGTGAAATAAAGATTGAATCATATAAAAGTTGGAGAAAAATGACTATTTATTATAGAGATAGAGGGAATGGCCTTTCCAGGCTTAGAAAATATAGAAATAAAAGAAAAAGAACAATGTGACATTAAAAAATCCAAAGTAAAAAGCAATCTTGAGAAAAAGTTTCTGCAGTAAATAAGACTGATCTAATTTAATATGTTAACTATATAAAGAATGCAAACAAGCAGGTAAGAAAAACCCTAAAATCGCAAAAGACAAATGAGCAAAAGTCAAAAATAGACAATTCAAAGAAATGTGGAGCAGGTTGTGGCATTTATCCAAGATGCTGCTGCAAGTAGGCAGTCCCCTGAGTCCCCGCTTTCCCATTTCCTGACAGCCAGAAATTGGCCTCTGTTTTGCACTTAACTCTGCCCTTGCTTTTCAAGTGGAATTTGATGTTTCATCGCTGCTTTTTCCGTTCTGACCCATGCACAATCTCAGGTCTTAGCCTTGCTAGACCCTCCCTTTCAGAAGGGGTAAGAAAACTACAGCAAATATCTACTTTTCCCTGCTTTATACTTGTATTTCAGTGCTACTTTATGAGGTTTGTCCGGAAAGCATCCAGCCATGTAATATAAAAAATAGAGGCATTTATGGCTGGATTTTTTCCAGACAGCCCTCATATAAAGGCTTGTACTTGACTCTTCATCACTTTTACTTTTATATACAACACCCAAACAGGTTAAGGAATCACACACACACACACACACACACACACACACACACACACAAAATGCCCAATAATCCATGTTATGATGTTGCAAACACACAGGTTCGGTAAATGTTTAGGAAGAAAAAAAGGGAGAAAGAGAAAGAAGGAAGGAGGGAGGCAGTGAGGGAAGGGAAGAATCTCTGTGCAACACGTCAATTTAAAAGTATCCAAAGCAGCTATGAACTCCAGGGTGTAGAGATTCTACTAGATACTACAGGTAGAGTTTTGGGGACCCAGAATCTTTTTAAGAACTTATGAAAATAATTGGTATCAAAACACAAAAAGAAAATTGCAAAATAAAATTAATCATTAATTGTCCTCAAATATATTACAGTGACTCAATTAACTTCAAATTGTAGTGTTATGAACAATTAATGCTATTTTAAAAGTTTGTACATTAGATGATCTTACTACAAAAGAATTTTAAAAGGTACCTAATAATGGCAAAGAAATCACAGCCACACATAAAGGAGTTATTCATAAGAACATAATTTCAAAGCACATTTATAAAAAGTATTCCCAAATTTCTCTATATCAAAAATTGTATTTAATGTTAGATTTTGAGTACATTTAATAAACTTTCTGTGAGGTGACTAAAGCCTCCAAAAATAAGAGTGCTAAAGGTTGCAAAGATCTTCAATGATCCTGGTATATACATTGAAAATTCAGGCATGTCCAGGAGGAGGGGAGGGTTCAATTTGTTTAATGGACTTGAAGAAAGGGTACAGAAGTCTGATGCACAGATAATAGGTTGCAGTTGAAGTGTGATTTTGAAATAGTACAGTAAAGTGCTATTAAGATTGCTGTCAGACCCAGCTAAAGCCTGGGGAAGGGCAAGAAAGACGGCAATAAAATTGCAAATTAAAAAATAATATAACCATTTCAGGGAAATCTCCTAAAGCTGTGAATACAACCTGGCACAAGTAGTGGAGGACTTTATTATACCCTTTGGTGAGACCTGGAGAAACACAGGTTGGATAAGGAATTCTATTCATAAGACACATAAAACCCTTGACTATGCATTAAGAGAATAAACACTGAAAGTGAAATCATCAACTTTCCAGGTTATTTCTGAAAAAAAAATGAGTAAGGTACTTCATTTGTGGGAAACTTTCCAAGGTTTATCTTCTGCTTTTGTCCTTACCAAATAGCCACTACAAACTCAGTGAAATATTAGCTGTAGACCAACAAGGACACCATGAGGTATGTCCAAGCATGGAAAACAAACTTCACTTTCCCAAATTCCAATTTTGTCACAGGAAGGGATGCATCCCTGTGGAAAGAAAAGAAAATAAGGCAACTACTTCGGAGTGAGACTTCATTAATGAATGCGCGACCGTCTGCTGCAAGCAAACATGTACAGAAAGCAACAAAGCGGCCCCAGCCCTGTGGTGACGAACGCACCTTGCCTCTCGAGTCAGGCTCGTAAACAGTACTGTGTGACGTTCCTTTCTGTTCATTTGGAATTTGAGTATTTTAAGTCCAATTTCCTAAGTGCAAAGTGATCAATCCGAGAATAACGTGATACTGTTTCTTGGCAATATGGATAGAAACCATCACAGCCATGGGTATACTTGTACTCCAAAACAATCAATGTTGTTACTTTATTTTTTATTTCTCGAAACCAAACACATACAGAATAAGATTTCCCTCTGTATGTGAATAAAAATAAAATGTACATTGCATATGCAATAACCTCATATGAAATTTACAGAGTGAAATGTTTCTATTTCTTCCTCAGGCACAATCACAGTGTTAAAGATGAGTGGATTCTCTCAAGACTCCAATTGCCTCTCCTTTCATTTTAAGGTGCATTAATAATACAATATATTTTAGACTTGATCCAAGAGAATTTAAAAGATGTACTGATGCCTTCAATAGTCCACAGGTGGATCAGAATTCTCTTGGCACTTAAGAAATCCATATATATATATGAGTTCAATTCACAACTCAGCCTATGTCTTCTCCATGATGATAAAAATGCTACCAACAAGTCACAAAGGGTAAATTTCTCTGGCTGTCTTAAAAAGCTCAGGTCAAAGTCAAACAGAAAGGAATAACTAAAGCAATCTAGTTTTTCACATGAAAAACTATTTCAAAACAACATAATACTGATTCACAGTGAAAATTCCCAGTCAAATAAAAACAAGAAACGTTGTTACATAGTGAGAACATTGGCCTTATAGTCAGAAGTCTTGCATTCCAGTCTCACTCCATTCTTGCTAGCTGGTAACCTGTGCCAAGTCTCTTATGTGCTTTATTAAATAAGAGGTGAATTAGATCATTTCTAAAGATGTTTAACTCTACGTTTCATGATTCTGTGACTCTTTACAAATGGAATCAATGTACAAGAAAATGAGCCAAACAAAAGAAAGTAGAAGCATGTTAAGGAAAATAGAATAACTAACAGAGAACTGTGCATAAAAGACAAAACCTTTTGTATCTTTGTAATCTCATAAATAAAATATAACCCTATCAAGTGTGTGCAAGACATAATTTATAGAATTAAAAAACAGGGTAATTCCCAAACCAAATACTTTATTCTATTACATATACAAGAAATTTCAAACTGATTTAATTTGGGGTAATGGCTCCAATCTTATGAAACAGGACAAAATTGTTTTAAATTATTGCATCAAAAATTTTAATAAGAATTTCTCCTTCGCTAAAGAATAAAAAGTGCTTCAGAAGAAATTTGTGAAACTGTCCTCTGAACAATCATATTATGCTTCATATTATATAGCAATGACATTAATTTTAACACACACTTTTTTCACATTTTTATACTTCTCAAATTAAGATATGTCTTCCACATGGAAACATCTTAAATACCATAAAATATGGCAGTTTTTTTTCATATGCATGCCTTCTCTATTCCACCAGATTATATTTGAAAAGGAAAATAGAAAAGAACTGTAGAAGAAATCAAAATCAAGCCATGTTAAAAAAATAAAAACTGGGGGAAAAGAGAGCATCTTCCTTACAGAAAAATTCCAACTAACTTCCATAGATATTCCCCCTAAAGGAGGAGGGGCTCAATTCCTACCTTCCTGAGCTGCATTATGAATCTAATTCCTGAGTATGGACTCTAATAGTAACTTGTTTCAAAGAGTAGAGTATGGGAGGTGGGGGAATGAGAGCAAGAAAGTAACTCTGGTGGAAAAACCAGGCAAACATTACCTCGTCCAATAATCAAGATTAAATCCATCGGTAATAAAACATGTTAATAGCATGTACCTTTGATATGATGTGATGAAGACACTTCATCTCTGTGCTCTTCCTTTCCACAACCCATAACCACAGCCTGACCATTAGAAAAACATCAGACTAATCCCAGTTAAGGTTCATTCTACAAAATACCTGACCAGCACTCCTAAAACTGTCAAGGTCATAAAAAAAATAAGGAAAATCCTTCACCGAGCAGATAAGACTAAGGAGACATGATAACTAACTATCATGTTGTATCCCGGATAAAGTATGAATATTAGTTAATAATAAGTATGAATGTTGCTTCTTAATCATGACAAATGCCTCACAGAAATATAAGATGCTACAATAGGAGAAACTAGAATAAAGGCATAGAAGTACTCTCTGTACTATAATTTGCAATGTTTTTGTAAACTTAAAACTATTCTAAAATTAAAAGTTTAAGAATTCAAACCATGCATAATTTCATACACATGTTACAAAATAAATGGACTCTCTGAAGTAAAAACAGAAATGCAGAACTCAATCCTAAACAATTCCAGATTTTAGAAAAATAACCGAACTACAAAGTATAAAAATACAGGAAAATAAAATGTACCAAGAATTGAGAGTCTTATCTCAATTCTTACTAAGAGTATAATTCTTCATTTGTGACAAAATCTGAAGCATATGTTAGCTCATTTGATACAAAGTGACCATCGAAATAGTCAAATCCTCAACTGCCATCTACTCCTATGGGTAGCAATATTTCTGGAATAATGAACCTTGTCCTCCCTTTTTCTGATAACCCACCATAACTCTGAATGTCTTGGCTTTCCAGGAAAGACTTATGGGGAAATGTGTGAAATAAGTCATTAAACCAGGGCTTCAACTGCTATATAGCTCATAAAACAAATAGAACTAAACTGATTTATTTGAGCCATCCATCCCATTTTTTGCTCAAGAGACAAGGCCAAAACCACTCTTTAGGGTTCAAATGGTAATTCGCTTTTTCTGTATGAAAGTCAACGAAGTAGTCAACAACTGCTATGTAGTCTAATTCACTAACAGACTATAAATACTATCAGGGCCCCAATTTACAATAAAATTGTTTTAAACTGCTGTCATATATGTTATGTCTAATTAACACTACACGTTCCCAATGACAACACTCTTACAAAGAATTGCTAAATTCATAGTCTGGCTCTGAAAAACATTGTTAACCCATAAAGCAAATAAAAGATGTTAAGATTAATGTAAACAGAGTGACTACTGAACTGGGAGTTGTTTTTCATGCCCTGAAAATAGATAGTGAGCCCACCATAGGCTAGAAAAAGCCAAAAAAAAGAAGTGCATACCCTGGGTTATCCCTACTCAGACTCTACCTCATGTTTTCTAAGAATGGAAAATAAGCACCCAGGGCAAGCCAGTTTCAGAGAACAGGAAGAGGTAGAAATAGAGATTTGCAATGAATAAAAAGAGAGGGCTGCTAATATAAGAAAGGCCCTGGGAATACAATTCCTTTCCCTAACTCTCAGCAGCACTGGGGGGTTTAAAAAGCTGGAACTAGGGGCATTTTCAAGGCTCTGGATGAAAAGGCATGAAATTACCCCCCTGCTAGAGCCAAGGTGTGGTCAGGAATAACTGAAGATGCTTTGAGCAACCAAGAAAGGCACCCAGGAAGTTCCCTGGTGGTGTAGTGGCTTAAGGCTTCACCGCTGGCGTTTGTCAACGCTGTGGCCTGGGTTCGGGTCCCAGCTAGGGAACTACCCACATACTACGAAACAAAAACAAACAAACAAAAAAAAAAAAAAAAAAAAAAACAAGAAAGGCACCCAGCTATGAAAAGACACTATACATGCCAGAGAGTCCTGAGCCAGGGATTTGCCAAGGATATCTGAGGGACTCCAGGTAAGAATTTAAGGCAACACACCAAAGAGAGTGTCGGCTTTGGAAATAAATGCCTGGATTTGAATGCTCTGCCTTTAACTAGCCCTGTGATTGTGAGAATCTCACCTAACTGTTCTAAATTTCAGTTCTCTTGTTTATAAAATTAAAATAAAAATACTCATCTATATTAGTTTTATATTTTTGTTATAACAAATGACCATAAACCCAGTGGCTTATAAAAATACAAATTTATCATCTTACAGTTCTGGAGGTAAGAAGTTCAAAACTCTAGGCTAAAATCAAGGTGTCAGCAGGGAGGCTTTAAGGGAGAATCTGTTTCCTTGCCTTCTCCAGCTTTTAGAATACCCACACTCCTTGCCTCATGACCCCATTCCTCTATCTTCAAAGGCACCAACCTGAGGCCAAATCCTCCTCAGGCCCTTTCTCTGTCTCTCTCTCTTCTGCATCCCTTGTCCATTGTTAAGATACTTGTGATTACATTAGGTCTACCTAGATAATCCAGAATAATCTTTGTATCTTAAAAATCAACAGATTAGCAACCTTAATTCCTTCTGCAACTTTAATTTCCCTTTTACCACATAACATAACATATTCATAGTTTACAGGGATTACAACATAGACATCTTTGGGGAACCATTATTCTGCTACCACGCTGTCACATAGAGCAGCTGTGACAATGACATGCAATAATGTACATAAAGTGACTGGCACATAAGTGCTTTCCAAGCCTCCCTAGGCTCCCTCCCTATTTATCATCAAAGCTTTTCCTCTAATATAAATTTCTTGCATATGCTTAGCATCTGCTTCACAGGTGACCTGATTGACCAGCTGCATCAACTCCAGCAAAACATCCATAATGTCAAGAATCACAATCTTATTATAGAACTGGGAGAGATGTAAGAAATCTTCTACTCCAATCACTTTATATTATAAAACCAGAATAAAGGAATCTTGCCTAAGGTCTATAGTCAGTAGGCAGCATAGCTAGTTTAAAAATACCAGTAAATACCCTCAGGGTCATTTCATGCTGCCTATGGGATTCTAAGGCAGGAGGCAAGTTCTTTCCTGGATATAGGAACTGGGATTCCAATATGTAATCTCTGGAAGTAAAAAAGAAGGTTCTAATAGTAATGATTCTCTAGAGAGTGGAGGAAAAGTGTCCTCTAATGGAAGAGGATGGTTGGGGGTTTCTCACTACTTGGTGGTGAAAATTCCTGTGATAGCTCCAGTAGGAACTGAAGAAGCAGCATTAGCCAATGTTTATCTCTTCATAAGTGTGGAGTTACCTGTGCTGTCCCCTAAAGTATAACAAAAATGTTTTCAGAGAAACATTTCTAAGCGAGATGTAAGGGGAAAATGTATCCAGAGCTTCACTTAGGAATTCAGGCTTCTGAGAACACCCAGCAGTATGCGTATTCCAGACCAGGGTCCTTTTCCATCTCCAAGAACATGGATTCTTTCTCATTATACTTTCTCTAACAATACTTCTTCTCCAATTCCTTACGAGTGGTGGTAAAAGAAGGGAACTATATACTATGTATGACAATAGCATTGAGCAACAGTTTTAAGGAGGGGATGTCAAAAACAGCAAATTTGTGAGAAAAGGGTACCACTGATAAATATGTGAATATTGAGTACTCTATTTTAATCAGATATTCAATGTTCAACATATATCTACAATAGTGTTATCACTAGAAACTCACTATCTTTGCCATAGTACACTCATTATTTTCACCCAACCAGTATGAGTCTGGAGAAACTGTAATGGTCTATGGTGGGATTTCCCATGCAATCAGAAACTGTCAAGAGCATGCAGATGCAAGACTGATGTATTCACCTTGTATCTGAATCTCAGGCTTTGCATTGGTGGAGGGGGTTGGGAGTAGAGTATCAGTATCTCATTTCTGCCCATGTGGTCAGCCACCATTAGTAGCTTTTGCAGAAAAAGTGAATACATGAAAATCAATTTGAGTTTCTCTTTCAAGTAGGCTGTTTTCATCTTTTCAAGCTAGGGCACTGCATTTTTTTCTTTGATGAATGTTTTATAAGTCTTCTATTTTCTCTCATGTACAGTAATGCTTCTATTGGAAATGACTAAGATTTAGAATTCATGACTGGCTGTGACATGTCCTGAAAACTAGTTTCACTACCTCAGATCATAAACTGTACATGTCTCATGTTCGTGGAGCAAAAACAAACTGTCTTCACCACTTTTTAAAATTACTATGTAAGTAAATTACTCTTTTGACATATGCCTTAGGATTATATTTTTATCTCCTGGCAAAGATAAAATGCCTTAACTTTTCCTGTGCCTCATAAAGATTTAACCCTACTGCATATAACCTCACCTTTGAATCTGAAGACTCTGCATTCCAATCAAGTGTGCTGTAAAGCCAAAAAAGTCTCACATAGCCCTTCTCTCTCCTGAAACACTGTATATAAACTTCCCTTTCTATGATGTTTTTTACCCATCCTCATGTTCTTACCATGTATCATAAATTCTTCCTCCTTTGCAAACATTTTCATAATCCCCTGATTTTGCCCCAACAATAAGATTAGGAGTATAGGTGCTCTTGGAAGGTTAATGACATTGTTAGTGCTCCTTAATACCAATATACTTTAAGTAAGTATTTAACATTTGTTTATATATAATACTTAACCCTGCCTAGAAGAAGAGCAAAGAATGAAGACAGCACATTACCCCGGATGAATTATAGGTAAACTTGAGCTTTAACTTCTGGACGTAGGGCCACTGGTTGGACCTGAACTCAAATGCGTTGATGTTATTCCCAGGACATGGAAGGGGGAAAAAATAAGTGGTGAAATTGACTAATACTGGTAATATGCCAAGTGTATAGTGACAGCACATGTTTAAATCTACCCAAGAGAATTTTGGTAATTAATAACCCTCCTTTTCTATCTATCTCAAAAAAGGACTCACTGCAATTAATGGAAATTAATTTAGAGTTTTTCAAGACACATAGATCATAATTGCAAAGGGAAACAACATAAATAAGGCAGAATACTTACTTTTTCATTTTTATTACTTTTCTTTCTAGGATAACAATGTATTTTAAGATTTTTTTCACGTATTTATTTTTGCTGCTGAAGGTCTTAAGACTTCCTTTGGCATCCTTTTTTATTACAGGGGGTAGGGAAAAAAGCTTTTTAGAAAATATATAAAAGGTCATTTATTTTTCCAATACAAATTTCATTATGGAAGTAATATTAATCATAGCTGAAGATACAACCAATAAATAGAACAAGAGAAATGAAAATCTATTGTGTCCACATTAGAAGATCTCTGAGAAAAGACAACTCAAAATCTTCCAATACTATACAGTGAATTACTAAGGTAATAATGTTCTGCCATGTGAATATCCATTCCTATTGTACTTCATATGATTTGTGAGTTGGTGGTGTGTGAAGCTGGCATTGAAAGCAAGATCAGGGAGTAATTTAGATTAAACATGCTGAATCCACAGAATTTACACCAGTTGGATACTAAAAATTGTCAGGCATTCTGTCTCACTAAAAGTTACTGGAGAAAGAGGCAAGTTCTTCCTAAAACAGCAATTCTCAAGCTATGGTCTAGGAACAAGCACTTTTCTGAACATTTGGCTTGGCAGGATAGAATGAACATACTATAGAGGCAAATATCCCAAGAGGATATTGTAAGAACATTGATATAGTAGGTTATTTCTCTTTCTCAGTGAGTCCACAGAGTAGGACATTTGCAGAACCACTGACTGTAAAATTTGTATTCCAAAATCTTAGAAGGTGATCCCAATTATCTGCCTTATGTTTCTATCAATAATGCTCCCCAAACCTACCACTCCTGACCTACTTATCATGTAGTCCATGAAAAAGAGCAGTAGGGTAAAGAAATATAAAAAAATGTCAAAGTGGTATACAATCAACATTTTTTAACTTAACATTTACTTATACAGCCACAGTTAGAACAGCCTCACTATTGGCAGTTTTATGAATCACCAAAAATGAATAAATACAGCAGCAAAAATGTTTACACAGACTGACGACAAAAGAGGCACAGAAGATTACCTCAAATTTTCAACAGAGAAAAAAATCATTAAACAATTTGTTTCCCATTCTCTACTCCTCTTTGAGCTCTATTTAGTGCAAGTCTTGCCTGGTCAGTAAACCTCTAGGCAATATGTCATTAATATTCATATCATCAGGTGTTCTGTCTTAAAACATACATATTCCTTTAAACATTCAACAGCAGAAGCAATGTGACAAGTTAGGAGATGGTTAATCCTAGAAAGAGAAGCTCTAGTGAACTTTTTTATTATTTTCTCACATAAGAAATATGAGTTCACAGGAAAAGAAGCCTGGTGGCCACACGGAAGCCAGCTATGTCATCGACCAGCCTCTAGAAAGAACTGACCCTGTTTTCAATTACAACTTTGCAAAGAACAGTGCAATGACTTTATGACTTTCTTACAATTAAGAGAAGCTCAAAACAGTCCAGATTCAAAGCACCACATCCCTAGGGGAGCAACTGCAAAGAGCAGTGAAGTCAGCTCTGGCTCTGTTACAGATCTGGGATTGGATGAAACATACCAAGGCTATTTTGACGGCTGCCACTGCTTGACTCTGTGATGGATGCGGCAACCAGTGCCACCCTCTTCCATTCCCTATCACAGTAACTGCAAAGCTAAAATCTACATTTCCCCAAATACCAGTCAACGAGATATGCAAACAGGGTCAGCCAGTAAGATGCCTGCATTCTTGAGAGATTCGGAAAGAAGAGGCCATCTTCTCACTGTTTCGATACTGGCAAGGGAAGCTGCTGGGTCATATCCGCAGCAGCGAGATGCCTCCTCATATTCCTAGTCCCCAGTTTTGTGGGTGTAAAAGGAAGCTGTGGTAACACAGTGATGGTGTCAGCTTCCTCACCTCTGCATCTCAACTCTAGATCTCAGTTTCACATTAACTATAGTCCAGAGGTGGCCCTTCTCTCTGGATTCCTCTGCCCCAGTCATTCCAGCAGGTGCTGAAATCCCTTAATTCTCTGGGTTCCCTTGATTCCTACTGACAGTTCCTAGAGTCGTTGCTATTTCCCGTACTAAACCCTGATTGACAGATGCTTTCTCTAGCTCTCCTTTTTTAGCAGGAGGTGCTATAAATCACTGTTACTGCTCAATATTCAGGTAATTATTATAATATACTCAATTAACTAACACACACTTCCCAAACTCTTTGCCACCTTTGTCTTGCTCACATTAAAAACACTCACAATGATCTGAATTCATACGTATATTTTCATATTATTTAAGAGTACATCATTAAACCAGAATGGAAGAGAAATGGCACCACAAATTTGCATACTTCCTCTCTTCAAGAGAAGCTAAAATGAAGCAGAAATTTTAGTCTCTCATACAAAATCTTGGGGCAGGATTCTAACTGGCTTTGCTTAGACCTGCTTTGGTATGTGTCCCTAGACCAATTTATTGTGAGTGGAATGAAGCTCATAGAGCAAAAAGATGGCTGCTAGAAACCAGCTCTGTATCACTATGTGGAGGAGTGGTGCCCTGAGAAGGTGAGACAGGCCAATATTCTACTAGATTTTCACTCTACCTGTATTCAAATCCGATCTTTCCCAATCCCCAGCTGTTGGCCTAGGGCTGGTTCTGTAATATCACTAACACAGTTTTGTTTCTATCAGAAAAAGATAATTTTAAAACTTACAGAGTTTTTGTGAGGATTTCATTACATAATATAAGCAGAACAATCAGAACAGCATCTAATATACTGTAAGTGCTCAATAAATATTAGTTTTTTTTCTGTTTTTTCTTTTTTTAATTCATTTTTATTGTTAGACTTATTGGGGTGACATCTGTTAGCAAGAATTACATAGGTTTCAGGCATACAATTCTACAGTGCATTGTCAACTTGATGTATAATAAGTTCACCACCTAATGTGACTTCTCTTTCCATCACCTTATATTTAGCTTCCCCCCTCCTCTCCCACACCCTCCCCTTTCTCCCCTCCCTAACCCACTTGTCCCCAAATAAACATTAAACTATTGATTGTGTCCATGGGTTATTTGTTTCTTCATTTCTTTTAGTTTTTTTTTTAATTTTTATTTTTGTCATGATGCTTCAGCTAACTGGGAGCACTATCAATTTGCTTTGCAAGGGAAACCGTAATTTCCCCTTAACTGAATTTGTTTGAAATCTAGACCCTATACCTGGAAGCCAGCTAAGAAAACTGACTACAGAAACTCTTATCAAGTTATAAACTCAAAAAGAACATCACTTTTTTAGCTGAACCTAAATAATACAAAGGTAAGATAAAATGAATGCATGATTATAGTCATGTCCTCTAGGAAAGACAAGAGTGCACATTCATTTCAAAGTTATGTGTTCAATTTAATTCAATACATAAAAAGTCTGGTTTTCCTGGAACTTGTTGCTACAAACCAGTATGTACAGTAAGAAATGAGGTTTATTTAGTTGATTTATCTGGAATTGCCTAACAATTCCAGACCAAGGGTCAAAAAGCTTTTTCTGTAAAAGACAAAAGAGTAATATTACTCAGCTATAAGAAAAGATGAAATACTACCATTTGCAACAAAATGAATGGACCTCAAGAACATCAAGCTAAGCAAAATAAGCCAGACAGAAAAAATCAAGAACCATATGACTTCACTCATATGTGGAACATAAAACTGAAAGCAACAAAGAAAAAAAACCTCATGAATACGATAGAAAAAAAAAAGAAAATAAATCTGAGAATCAATTTGAAAACATATTTGAACTATAGAAATAAACTAATAAATGAGAATTACATATTAAAACATACTAAAGGAAAATCACTTTAAGAGTATCTCTTAGTTTGTTAATATGCATAAAATCAAGCAAAATGTGTCCAGCATAAAAAAAAAGACAAAAGAGTAAACATGTTAGGTTTTGTGGACCCTACACTCTGTCTTGTCAATAATCAACTCAGCATTGAAACACAAAAGGAGCCACAGACAACACATTTTTAAAATGAGCATGACTATATGCTTACAAAAACAAAATAGTCTCGATTTGACCCACAGGCTTTAGGTTGCCAATCCCTGGTCTTCATATAAAAGTACAGGTGGTATGGGGGAAGGGAGAGCTATAGCAAAAAGTAGTCATTCAAGTTTCAAGGGAGCCACATTTCTAGAAATACATTCAAGTTATTTAAATATTTATATTTATTCTGATAAGTCCATTTATACTAAACTCTCAAACTTTAATATCTTAAGGATTTGTGACAATATACCACAAACTACTGATAGTGTGTTTTTTTTTCCGAATATAAGTATTTCAGGCAATAAATTTTTCTCTAATAATGCTTTTTAAAAATAGAAATAAAGTAATAGTACATGTGACTTGTAAATCATGAAAATGTCTCAAATATTTTTACTCATACTTTGACACATCCCAGGTGTGAAAACATCTCCAATGAAAACATCACGATGAACAGTAACTCTCCTCCCTCCCAGTACCTTTCTGTCCCTCCCTCACGCTCCTCACTTACAAGATTCCACAGGTGTATCTCTGAAACAGCCTTCCTCTAGTCCCCCTACTTCAGTTCGCCCTCCATATTGCCATCAGATGAATCTTTCTAAAATACTGTATTGCACTTCATCCCTCAAGTACCCTCCATTACCTCTAACAGAACATGAAGATTTGATCCTGTCATTTAAACTATTCTGTCATGTGGTTCCAACTGATTTTCCCATTTTTATCTCTATTGTTTTCCACAGAAATCATCCCATGAACTAATCTACACATGCTTGCACTTGGATATTTCTTTCTTTATTGTTTTTCTCATCTTTTCTCTACTAGAGTACCCTTTCCTTTGCCATCTTCTCCCCCAAATTCTAGGTCCAGAGAACAAAAAAATTAACTCGCAAATAAAAAGTTCCACGATCCCTCTAGTCTGCAGTAATTATCTCTCCTGTGACTCTAAAACTAAAATTTATTGTTTATGTCACTCCTACCTGTGTCACATGCTGTTTATTCAAGCAATTTGTGTTGCTGCTGCTGCTGCTGCTGCTGCTGTTTTATTGGAGCAGCAGACAAACTGTATGTTTCTTGAAAGTAGACCTCTTTGACCTGCCAGCAGACCTTTCAGGGACTTTTACATACAATGACTATACAGTACATTAAAGCTAAAGGACAAGACGATATCTGTGCAACCCTCTTTGCAGTAAATGTCTTTCAGCAAATCGTTGGAAATGTTCCTGTGAAGAAAAGGAAGAACACTTTGTCCCCCAGAGAGAACTCCAAGGAATAATCATGCAGAATGTGGAAAACTTTAGACTTTTGTTTCCCTCTTACCTAAAGCCCTCTACTAGACCATTGCCATCATCTCCCTGAAAAATGTAAGAGAAAAATGAAGTACTGATCATTCAGGATATTTCCCTCTTAGAAGCTTTGCGGGGGGTGGAGGGAGTTTGATGGGGATGAAACTGTAATAAACGTCTAAAAGATTTTTAATATTTTGTGGATGGAACTGCCTCTGTTTTTGCTGCCTCTCACAACCATAGGGAGGTAATTGAGAGCCAGACTTGCTTCTGTCAGGTAGCATGGAAGCATTTAGTTTCAAGCTAGAAAGATTCAATGACATTTTGCATCATTTTAAGTAATAATGCTATATGTATGTAGTGTCATTATAAACAATTTTGATATTTTAAAAGGGTTGCATTCTATTTAGAAAAAATTTCTTTTTTACATAGACTTTATTTTTTTTAAAGTAGCTACATTACTCTCATTCTCCAGCCTAAAAACAAACCACTTTTTAGCTTTAATTACCCAACACAAGAGTGCCAGCTATAATACTCTTATGCAATAGAAATGATGGGTTCAAAACTGTCCTCCTCAAGTATTTCACAGCAAGAGTCTGTATTCTTGATTATAGATGGGGAAAGAAAAGTAAACGAGGACTACAATCAATCGTCCTAGTAAAGTTTCTTTCCTAAAACACAGCTATCTATAAGCCCAGGCTCTGCTTAGCTTATACATCAATTTATGATACGTGTTGTTAAAATGAAAAAAATCTAAAATAAACAAGTAAATAAATAATAGCGGTTTTAAGTAAGTAGCACATTTCAGAATGGCTCCATGACCTTCAGGGAAGGATTTTCAATATAACTATTACCCTTGATACTAGCGTATTCTCGTGTGCCCAGCTTGACTGTAACTCACATGGAGGTCAACTCAGGATGCTAGGGAGTAAAATAAGGCCTATCAGGAAAATAAACAACAGGTAAATAAACCACATAGGAGACTGTGGAATTTTCTTTGTATTTGAAGAAGGTAAAAAAAAACACCCTCTCTACTATGCACACACAAAAATTAATAACCACGTGAAAATCAAGCATTTCACTAATTTCTTTCCTACATCAAAAGACACTGCTATTTACCCTGTCAACTGAGAACAATTCCTCTCCTCCCAAAGTCCTATTTTTCTTTCAATTGGATATTATTTTCACCCATATGATTTTATCTCTGTAAAATATCTGCAGGTTTGTTATCTACCAGTCAGGTTACTTTTTACATTACCATTTCAGTTTGCACCTAAAATCTCATATATGCTTCCAAAGATTCAAGTCTTGTTTTGAAGTTAATTGGACTCAATTATCAAATGTTCCTTGGATCTAAAGGCATTCTAATATGCACCACAATTTGTTTCTGCCAAAATACATTTTCTCTTCTCATCTGTGCTATGCTGTTTCTTCTAATTATATGTGATGCCTAATTAATGGTATTTCATAAGGGAAATACGCCCAAATTCCTTTCTAAAATGTAAGCAATCTAAATGTGCTTGAAGTTGTGCCATAGAACAATGAAACAAAGTTAGAAAACAACAAAAGATTATTTGAACAATATGAGATTAACCCAGCAATAACTTTATATTACATACTCAGTTAATTAATTGAATATAATGATGAAGTATAAATATACTATAACCAATTGTTTTCCCCTCTTTAATTGCTCCATTCTGGACAAGTTTTGGTGCCGCCATTGCTTTTAGGATAATCAAATAGGCAAAGCCAAAAACTACGATACAGTTTTCTCACTAGGAGGAATTTCAAATTTGGCAGTATATTTATGTGTGAACAAAGCCAAAGAAAATGACAAGGGTGAAATATGAGTTTGTCTATCTTCAGAGGAGGACAAAATATGCTTAAGGGGAAATGAGGGTGGAGAAATATTACAAAGTTTGAGATATAAATCAGGGTTTGAAAATCTAAATAATGTCTGTTGGTAGCCAATGCATGCACATAAAATTGCTCCTGAAGTATGTCAGGTAGTTCTTGTCTTCCCAGATTTTGACCCCTTTCCTACTGGTATCTTAGCATCACTTAAATATGTTACTTTAATCTATAAGCTCTTTAAATAATCTTAGTCATATTATAGTGAAAATCCACAGTAAAAGATATTAATGGATATTCCCTAAATTTCAATGTGTAATAATAAGGGAACAGATAGGAAAGCAAAAGACATAATGAACAAAAAGACAAATGTTGAACTGGAGCCAAAGCTCACAACAACAAGATTTCACATTTAAAAAGTTCAGAGGGAAAAGCTACCTTCACCACTGACAGTCTGCAGTCTCGGCCATGCCTACCTAAGTATTTTACTACACTTCCCTCTCTTGGCAAATCAAACATTGACAGAATCTCCCGTCTTCTTCCCATGCCCAACGACCCTACTACATATCATGATATCAGTCCTGTTAAAGTTTGGATGTTCTTAGTCCTTCGCAATTTTTCCTACTTTTAGACTCTTCTCTATTAGACTTTTATACTGTTCAATTATGCTTTTTAACATTCCTTTGTTATATATTCCCCATGCATCTTTTCCAACAGCCCTTACACCTAAAATAACCATCTGATTCTCATTTATTGAACATTCTAAATAATCTCTCTAACATTTTATGCAGCGTGTATTTAAAAACATGGGCTCTATGGTTGAGCCTCTTGATTGTATCATGCACGACCATGTGACAGTAAGTTACTTAACCTTCCTGGGCCATGATTTGTTCTAAAATTGAGTAATATTTGTCCCTTGTAAATACTGAGTAATATTTGTACCTAACTCATAAAAATATTTTGAGAATTAAATGAGTTAATACAGGTAGAACAGGTATAAATGTAAAACATGTAAAAATACATGTAAAACTGACAAAGATTATGTATTCAACAAATGTTATAGCTATAAAATACCAACTTTCTTGGTATGGAGGAAGAAATATGGTTTATAAAATTCAAGAATTTTAAAAATAGTTATACCACCATAATAACCATGTGACCACGTATATTGAGCCAAAGAGAATTAGGATATAAATCTAAAAGGAACTAAACGAATTTAATATGCCATGCTCTGCCCTCCCATAGTGCAGACTTGTGGCTGGGAGGCAGCTTTCAGGCTCCCTTGCTTCCCCTTGTACATGTTAGATACAGATAATGCAGAAGTCACAAGATGGAATAAGCTGAATTTATTCCTGGATCTCTGAATCACCAGATGGAGGAAAGCTGCCCAGCAACCAGGAACACACATTGAGTTGTCAGATGAGCAAGGAAAAAAAAACATCTATTGTGAACACACACACACACACACATACACACACACACACACACACACACACACACACACACAGAAATGATGGGGTTTCTTTGTTGTAACAGCAAATGATATCTTACTGAAAGTAACCGATTTCTATTTTCTTTTCATTTGCTTTCATGAGAAATTGTGTTGGTACAGGAAGCTTAAGTACACTGCTCTGAGCAAGATGCTGGTATCATCTGTCTACTCTCAGAGGAAGCTGGGAAATAAGGGTTGGAAGAGTGTACCTTGAGATTAATCCTAATTTTCCAAACATTTTATGAGCTGGACACTCTTAGTAAGACAAACCGAAAAAAATCTTTTCTGGTCACTTAAACTTTTAAAAAGCACTGCACTTAAAAAATGCATGAGAACAAAGGTTGCTTAAAAAAAGATGTATAGTGCTATTAATTATATCCTAACATCATTTCTCCTTACTTTCAAGTTTTTTTCTACATCCTAACACCCCTCAGAAATATATAAAATAAAATGATAGAGAATCAAGGATTTCTCATGAAGGACTTAGTAGGCCCCCTAAACTTCAAATCAATTTGATTCTTTTAGAAGGTGCTGTATTCACTCTCTGAGAAAAATACATATGTTTAAAAAATATTTTTTAAATCAACTGCTCCAAGTCACACCAGTCTTTCAAGTAAATATAATACATAGTTTCATTGATTTTTAAAAGGCATATTATGTACCTGATAGATCACTTGGAGCTTGTCACACAGACTGCTTTAAATAAATATTTCCTTATCCAACATACAAGAACTTGTGTTAACTGTGAAGCTTCATACACACACACACATACACACACACACACACACACACACACACACACACACATATACACACACACAGCAATGAGACTATAGCTGTGATCTAACTGGTTCCCTCATCATCTGGTCCTTCCTGGATATAACTGCAGTACCTCTTAATAGACTGGAAACACAGCAAACCAAACATTTGTTACTTTAAAACAGGATTTCTCAACCCCAGCACTACTGATGTTTTGGGCCAGATAATTCCTTGTTGTGGGGGTTATCTTTGTATTGTAGCACGTTTTTAGCATCCCTAGCCTCTGCCCAGAAGATAACAATCGCAGGCCTCCCTGCCCTCTGGCAACAGTGAAAAAAACAAAAACAAAAAAAAAAAACGTGTCTAAACATTGCCAAATGTCCGCCAGAGAGCAAAATTGCCCCCGTTGAAAACTACTGCACAAGCAAAAAGCTTTCATTTCTCTTGGAAGATCAGAACATAATAAGAGTGTAATAAGCTCCCACAGCAAGCATCCATTATGAATCTAAATCTAAATTTCAATGGCTCAAACTTCCGTTGCAGCAATGGTGCTAGACTGTAGTCTACAGCTTTAACTATGGATTCAGTAATGCCTTCCCAATCACAAATGCCTCTTTTACAAATTCTATTACATGAAAATTTAATTCTATTTAACTCTTTAGCAACTGAAAAAAATTAGATACCCCTAAGAAGAGCTGCAAATCCTTCTTGTTGAGGATAATAAGAAAAAGAGGAAACTGGGGCTTAGGTAAAGAAGAAAGGCAAAAAAGGAAAAGGATAAATAAGGGTAGTTTTGCATGTAGACATGCCTTCATCTTGCCAAAAGGCCAAAAAAGAAACATAAATTTGGCCTTAATTTTGTATGCTTTTGTCTCTGTGAAGAGTAAGATATATTCGTTTCCCAAAATATTTATTATGTAGCTACTGAGAGCCAGGCACTGTCCTAGGGTATTTCTGAAAAAATAGTGAAAATGTTTGCTACAAGTATAAAATGAAAATCAACTGTCAGATACACAGACGAATAATGGAACCCAATGCTCCTTTGTCTCCTGCAAACTCTTAAGAAGACAAAGTAGCAAATTCGTGTCCCTCCTCCATCGAATTCCACCAAAAACTATATCCTCACAATAAGAATATCTTTCCAAAATCCACATAACTCAATTCACAGTGAAATAGTGCCATCTGCAAGTGAAGGAAAGAACTCTCACCAGAAACCAGCCCCACAGGTCTCAGATGTCTTGTTATGGAAGCCTGCGCTAAGACACCCTCCCTCCCACTTAACAGTGAAAGAGGAGAAAGGAAGAGAGAGCAATAGAGATACAGAGATAGAAGATACAGTAGATAGGTGGATAACATCTTTGAAATTATAAATTTTGCCTTAGCATACCAGGTATCAAATTCCTACCTAGGAGTAGAACTCATGAGTGAGTTTAGCAAAGTCATAGTCTTCAAGGTCAATATATAAAATCACTTGTATTTCTACACATTAGCAATGGACAATAAGAAAATGAATTTTTAAAAGACAGCAACATTTACAATAGTACCAATAAGTGAAATGCTTATGTAAATCTAACAAAATAAATATAAGATCTGTATGCTGAACACTAAAAGACAATAATGAAAGAAATCAAAGACAACCTAAACAAATGCAGAGATATACCATTCTAATAGACTAGAAGCCTCAGTGTCATTAAGATGTCAACTCTCCCAAATAGGATCAATATATTGAACACAATCCAATCAATATCTCAGTTCATGTTTTATAGAAATCAATAAGATGATTTTAAATTTTGTATGAAAAGACAAAAACAATTTTGTAAAAGACTTACTAGAAAGCCACAGTAATCAAGACAATGTGATGCTGGCTTAAAGGCAGACATACAGCTCAATGGAATGGAAGAAAAACTTTATAAAAAAGCCTTGAACATGTATGACCAATTAATTTTTTTGAAGATAGAAAGGCAATCCTTTGGACAAAGAATAGTCTTCAAGAAATGGTACTGGAACAACTGCACATGATGCACACACACACACACACACACACACAAACAAAACATGAGTCTCAACATACATCACATATAAAAATTTACTTTAAATGAATCATAGACCTAAAGGTCTTAACACAGTTAAAGCTCAAACACTGCAAATCAGAGCAATTAGGTAAGTCTATTAGAAGAAAACATAGGAGATAATCTCTATCAAGCGATGATTTTTTAAATGTAATACTAAAGCACAATCCATCAAAGAAAAATTGGTAAACTGGACTTCATCGACATTAAAACTTCTGCTCTTCAAAAGACACAATTAAGAAAGTAAAAAGACAAGCCACAGACTGGGAAAGATATCTGAAAAGCACATATCTAATAAAGGACTACAATATGTAAGAGATTTTCAGAATTCAATACTAAGAAAATGACCTCCCTGTTATGGGCTGAATTGTGTTCTTTCAAAACTCACATGTTGAAGCCCAAACCCCTAGTACTTCAGACTGTGACTATATTTGGAGACAGGGCCTTTAAAGGGGTGATTAAGTTAAATTGAGGCCGATAAGAATAGATCCTAATCCAATCTGACTGATGCCCATATACGCAGAGGAAATCACCAGAAGTGTGCACATACAAAGGAAAGACCATGTGAGGACACAGCCACAGGCGGCTGGCCATCTGAAAACTAAGGAAAGAAGTCTCAGAAGAAACCAAGTATGCCTAAACCTTGTTCTTGGACTTCTAGCCTCTAAAACTGTGACAAAATAAATTTCTGTTGTTCAAGCCACTCAGCCTGGAGTATATTGTTATGGCAACCTATCAAACTAACATACTTCCCTAAGAAAACAGGCAAAATATAGTAACAGTCACTTCACCAATAAAAGATATACAGATGACAAATAAGCACATTAAAAAGATGCTCAACATAATTAGTCATTAGGAAAATACAAATTAAAACACCACAGTGAGCTACCACTAAATTCCTATTATATAGCTAAAACTTAAAACTTTTTTTTTAAACTCTACAAAGTCATCACAAGGATACTGAGAAACTGAAACTCTTAAACATTGCTGCTAGGAATGCAAAAAGGCACAGCCACTTTGCAAAACAGTTTAGCCGTTTCTTATCAAGTTAATCATGTGCTATTATATGATGCAGCAATCCTACTTCTGGATACTTACCCAAGTAAAATGAAAATTTACATTCACAAAAACCTGCACACAAACACATATAGCAGCTTTTTTATCACAGGCAAAAACGGCAAATAACTCAAATGCCCTTCAACTCGTGAATGGATAATCCAATTGTGATACATCCATCCGCTGAAATAATACACAGCAATAAAAATAAACTACTGATACCTGCAACAACTGGAAGAATCCCAAATGCATTATGCTGAATGACAGAAACCACACTCAAACAGCACATATTGTATGGTTCTGTTAATATGAAATCCTGGCTAAGGGAAAACTACAGATAGAGCAAACAAAGCAATGGCTGCTGGGGGCTACGGCTAGGGGGAGGGCTCAGCCACAAGGGTTAAGGGGGAATTTTTCAGGTGGCAGAATTATGCTATATTTTTATTGTGATGGTAGATACACAGCTGCGTGCATTTTGAAAATTCTTAGTAATGTAGTAACTAGAGGAAGTGAATTTTGCTGTTACCTCAAAAATGAACTTTAAAAAAATTCCTAGCTAAGGCTTCCTGCCCCCACATCCAGAGCACACCTAGAAAAAGGGTAGGAAAGGCGGCCAGTCTTAGATGATTACAAGACTATATACCTGTAGTATCCAGTGATTAAAACTAATTTTTAAATCAAAAAGCAGGAAGAGAGAGATCATTTTTAAGATTTTCATCAAAAACAACAAAAATTTTAAATAATGCCCAATATTGGGAAGAGTCATTTATCTGACATCCTTAATCTCAAAGACCTCTGCAGTTTACTATTGGTTATCATGAGTTTAACACATTGAAAGTTCAATAAATGCAAATAAAGGCAATAGGTTAGGGAGATCTAGCTGTTACTGGCTTTTTAAAGATTAAGAAGTAGCTTGAATTAAATCTGATGGGAGGTAAAAAATCACTGTAGTTTCCTTAGCAGGAGGGAAAGCACAATAAAAATTGTGTGTTAGAGAAATTAGTCTAGCAACCACATATAGAATAGATTTGAAGAAAAATATTGAAGCAAGGAAATAAAGAATTGTTGCAGTGATGAACAGGGGGCCAGGACTAGGGCAATGGCCACAGGACTGTATTCATTAAATTCAATACGCATATCTTTGCTATACTAAGGTTATTTGAAAGTGAGACAGCCACTTGGCCCACAAAATTAAAACTCTGTAGCGACTATACTGATGCATGTAAGGTCATGGCAAGAGCACCCAAGTCAGGTGGCAATGACCGTAGGGAACTTAGATCTGATTATAATAAAAATTAATCCCAATTTCATTTTCTCATCTTTGGTGTTTTGTTTTCTTCAAGTAACAGGTGTTACTGTCCCTTTGGAACAGCACTATGTGGCTTCCCTACAGCATTTCCAGTCAGAGGTTGAGGCTCAGGGCAGACCTAGCCAAGCCCACAACCAACATAAAAGGCCCCAGCTGTGACTACCTGATAAGAGACACTTCATTGGTTTTCTTTTGTTTCAGCCAGACTAAACATTTTCCCCTGCAGGAATAACAATATTGTCGTACCTTCTGTTATTTAAAAATTCCAAATTAGAAACCTGTTATCTAATAAATCTGCTAAAAAAGCAGCTCAAACTTAAGGGAATTTTAAAAGGTGAGTCATTTGTGACATCGGTGTCACAACTTCAGCTGTGTTGTCTGATGTGGCAACTACAGCCGTGGGTGGATTGTCAGAAGAAGTCTTCTCCAAATTCATTCACATGTTGTATTTGTGGGAGTGCCCATGCTCTGGAAACACTGTCCCCTTTAACCAGAACTATACATGGGCTGTCTGGATGAACCTGAACTTTGCCTTACTAGTCAGTCCATGTGTGGATGTCACCTCTTATCTGATAGACATACTGCTTCTCTGGATACTGATCTTCACTCCCTTCCTTCACCATCTGGGCCCATGATTTCCCTTACCCTCCTCTACTCCTCAATTCCAACGGCTCTTCTGGTTCCCAGTAGTCAGCTAGACACTTAACTGCTACTCTTGCTTTACTGTGTCTTCCGAATTTCTCTATTTTTGCTGGATTTCTGACCTGTAAATTTAACAGCTAGTATTTATATGTAAATTCAGTTTCTGCTTCCCTCCCATACTTTGACCAGTGCTTGTACTCCCTAAAAGTTTAACTTCTATGAGCCTCAGTTTTCTCATTTGTAAAATTACGATATTCTCATTTATCAAGCTAGTTCAAGAATTAAACAAATTAAAGTGATTAGCACAACCTGAGATAGAGAAAGTGGCTAAATCATTGCTAGCTGTACCAAGTATATCTACACCAGGATAACGAGCTTTGCCTGCTGACTTTATTCTGCATTCACAGAAGTAGACAGTAGCCATTTTCTACCATAAGGAAAATTTTATTTTTTTATGCATAAAGAATTATGAAGTCCCTTTTCATCCTTCTCTTCTGAAAGTGAAATAAATTCAATTGTTTTCCAATGAGTCATGTTTTCTCACCCTTTAGTTATTTTGACTGTAAGACCATTCAAGTTCTCCAATCTTCATTTTAGTTTGGAAAAAGAGAATACAAATTTCCAGTAATATTGATACCAAATTAAAAATGCATTTACCACATTCTATCCTCCGAAATGATAACCTTGCACTCTCAGTCATGGTAAAGTATCACTACTTGGTCTTTTGGCTAAGATCAAGTGTGGTATCAATCATGGTAAAGCCCCCTTCCAGTGCCCCAGGTATCACATACCTCACTCTAAACAAGGCTTCAGAGGGAGCAAGACACTACTGACTAAGCTCTAAAGAGCTGCTCTGGCACCTGGAGGCAGGAGGAAAGGGCAGCAACAGGAGGCCAGCAGAAGCACCAGTGTTCTGTGGGTAGTCAGTTAGGAGCTAGATAAAACTGGCCATCCTGAGTATGTCCTTTGTGGTTGTACAGAGCACGATGGACACTGACATAAGTGACTCCATAATTAGAACGTGGGCAGTCGGAACGTGTCTGGACCCAGGGATAAACAAGGGCGTTTACATGCTGGCGTGCTGCCAGGAAGACACTGCACCCAACATCTGGAACAGATAAAGCTTGCAAGAGGATGGATTAAAAACACTGGTCTTTTGACTAACAGCAGATTGCTTCATTCTTGCTGAGATCTCCTGTAGCTGGGGACTCAATCAAGGCATCTGCACCAGAGGCTCTGCCTGGTGGGAAACTACCTGCTGCAGTCCCTGGACTAGCTAGAGACTGACATCTCTCTTACTGGACTGGTTCATTAATCGTTGCCTCTGTAACTTATATGCCTGCGAGTGTGTGTGTGTGTGTGTGTGTGTGTGTGTGTGAGAGAGAGAGAGAGAGAGAGAGAGAGAGAGAGAATTGAAAGTGTGAGTAAAGCATTCAAAACTGTGTTAACATGATCTTGCTTCTGCCGCAAATTACGAGAGTCCCTTAGGAACTTAAGAACTGAGGGAACACCAAGCCTGAAGGACCCTCCTGGCCGGGTGGAGATCTGGTTTCCTTTTGGGAGTGCTCCTCCACTGGTTTCAGTCTGGTTGACTTGCAGGAAAAGACTGTGTCGCGGCTGCTTTCAAAGCGCTTGTGACAATGATTTTGACAGTGAGACATCCTCCCCGGCGAAAATGTCTCCTCCACTGGCTGCCAAGTTTCCTGATCATCCCAGCACTGCCACCTGTGCTTTCATTAAGCCTCTGCTGGCTGGGTGGCAGCCAGCCTTTAGAGCAGGAACCCCACAGAACATGGTGTATGTGTGTGTCCTCTCTTGGCTTCTGGACAAGTTGCCTAAGTCAAACAGTCACTGAACAAAAAGGTGGCTACCTCTCCCTATGTTGGGCTAAGACAGGAACATAAAATCATGCAGGTCAATCAAGGACCATTTGCAGGGAAAGCGGGCCACCTGTTTAAGGTCTAACACTAAGCCACCTCATATCCCGGGTGGTTGAAGAACACAGGATGCGCTTGGAAGAACTGGAGTTGTAAGCCAGGTCTCTGGGAAGGGGACTGCACCAGTGGGAAGCGCTGTGCACGTAACTGATAAATACTCCCTCAGGCAACCTCAATCCTGTGGGAGGAGCCGAGTGCTAAGTAAGTCCCATTCCTGTGAGAAGAGTGCTAGCAGTCCCACACAGCTGACCAAGGCAGTGGTGACCCCTAGCTTCACTCTTGGCCATCCCCAGTCCCTCAGTATCACAGGACTTCTACTGAGAAGACAGGAAAGTGTTGACACTTGCTGCTGTTAGAGATGGGTGGATGGGGAGACTCTAAACCCTGAGGACAGATCTGAGGGTATCTCTGTGAGCCCAAACCTTGAGATAGGAAGAAGAGACCATCCTGCTCACACTAACAATTTAACAGGCATTAGTGCATCTGAATATTTCTGTAAGGCAGAAGTTGGGAAATTAGAAATACAGACCTTTGTCAAGTTTCTAAATTGGTTCCTGGGCAATTGAAGTGGCAACATGGTCTCATAGAGTATATTGGAAGGAGAGGAAGAAAAAGGTGAAAAATAAACAAGTTAAAACCTAGATAAAATAGTACAGAGTGATATTTAGAAAATATAGAGGAATTAACTTTAAAAAGTGAGAAATGAAGGCATTGAAAAGCAATAAATAGCTCTCTAAGAGACTCTATGGGCCAGAGATTCCTTGAATCGGCTGATTTCTTGTTATAATTGATTATTTTTCCCTAACATGTATCAGTTACAGCAAGTATACAGGCAGCAAACCAAACCAAATTCCCTTTACAAAACAATTATCTCTATAATCCTGTTAGTATATTTTTCAGATTTCCCTGAAAGTCTTTTATTCTATAGCTAAGATTTAATTTCCACTTGTGGTAAATTATTCAAACTCCATTCAAAGTGAAATATGTTTTTGTTTAACTACTAAAATACATTTTTAAGGTTCAGTGCTGATGAGGAGTGAATCATTTTCCCTACTTTTCAACCAGTCCACCTCTGAAACAACCATCTATACAAACAAATTAGTCTTTGGTTTCAGCAAGAGAAAGCATTACTTTTCAAGCTAAGTTGTATCTTGTCATTCTGCATTTGAGCCATTTCTTCACTGAAAGCTTATGTGGCATTTAAACACGGAAAGAGGCCAAGAAGAGCACACCTTGGCCCACTGTCTGCGGGCCTGAGGTAAGTAACTGGGGGAAATCAGTATCATGGAAGTGAAATGCCAAATTGTTTTAAAACTGCTTATCTCTCACAATTGCACCCAATACTTAGTGACTTTTCTTGAAGAGAAAAACTCTTCACAGATGTCTTTAGCATAATTCACCAATCTCAATGTAATTTTATTCTCTTGTACCTTTTTTCACTGGTCATAACTTCTAAAGACCCTTATTTGCTTTTTATCACCTATATTGTAATCTGAACTTTCCAAGCATGAAACTGGTGCTAAATCTCATCGTTTCTCTACCTCTCTTAATATTAAGTATCTTATTTATTTCTTAAATTGATGCTATTAGACAATTTAGGTTGTCAAACAGAAATGTCACAACACTTACTAAGGAGTATCCCAAATTATTTTTTTCAAAGAATGAAAATAAATTATGTTACTGGGAGATAAATGGGAACATTATTTTTCAATCCCTTTCAACATACGTAATCAAATTCTGGATAGCCAAGGTAATAGCAACTACCTAAGTCTGAATCTCCCAGCACATTCTCAAAAAACAAACAGCAAATAAAACTCCACAAAACCTACACCTGCAGCATAACTAAAAAGGAAAGAACCACCTAAACTTCAAATTACAAGTGAATCGAAAATTAACACCAAATCCCAGCATGCTATCCCTCACACTCCTAGCAAGTCTTCTCGCAGAGCAAAGTCAGTGTGGGGAAGAAAACTGCACTGAGAATAGAACAGGAACCCAGCAGCAATATTTACGATAGACATATCTCAGCTAGAAAAAAGAAATTCCACCCGAATTGCCAAAGTACTGAAAAATTGTTCTGGTAGATCAGAGTCGACTATAGGGAGGGGCTAGTGCATGGGGTTCCAAGAGGCAGTCTTAGAAAGGCTTTGAGGAAGAGGAGAGTAAAAAGAATGGAGACACACTCTCTGGAAACTGCACAGTGATTATAAGAGAAAAAAATGAGAAAAGGAAATTCAAGATTCTGCAAGACAAAAGAATATTTTAAAAACTGAAGGGTTAAAAACTCCTTCCCCACCACCTCTACTAAAGAAAAGGCCATCCAGGAAATAAACTATATTTTCACTTTGACAGAAGAGTTCTAACTAGGACTCCTGTAAACCATCCTACACTACCAGAGAAATGTGGAGGCTCAAACAATCTATAGTAAAAAAGACTAATATAATTAGAAAACAAAAATAAAAACCAAAATAATTCAGTTGATGAAAATAACCCCTCTCAAAAAAAGCAATAGGGAAGCAAAACAGTAACACAATATTTCAAATTGAATTAAACAGCCTGAAAAGATTATGAAAGCTTCCCACAAATATATATATATATGTATATGTGTATATATATATATATATATTTTTTTTAATAGAGATACAGAGACAGATACACACAGAAAAAACTATGCAATTACTTGTTCACTTGACGACCAGTGATTAAAACCAACTTTGTCCCCGGCACTGTTCTAGGTATTGGGGAATAGAGAGGAAAGTTTTCTCCCTGACTTCAAGGAGCATAAGCTCCTTAAATAGAAACAGAAAAGTAAACAAAGCACAGTATGACAAGTGATGTGATAAAAGCATGCATGGAATGCTTTCAAAATACCATAAAGTAGCATCTACCCCAAATTAGGAGCAGTCACATCTGCAATTTGCCACATAAGTAAAAGCCAGGCCAGGAGACTCTGAGAAGAAAATAATCACATAGAAATAACAGTATATGCAAAGGCACGAAACCAGAGGAAATGTGATGTATTCATAAGAACTACAGATATTCCGATATGGCTGAAATCAAGGCTCTAATTGGAAAATGAATGATCTTAAAAACCTTATAAAATTTGGATTTTATTCTAAAGGCAATGCAGAACCACTGAAGGATTTTACGTGAGGACATGCTCACAGCTGCATTTTTAAATAATCTTTGCAGCAGCAATATACAGACTGAATTAGAAAGGGATGAACCGAATGCAAGAAAATCAGTTAGCAGGCATTTGCAGAGGTGGGGAATACAAGTGGAAAGAAAGCATGGGAATGGAGGGGAAGAAGAGGTAATAGTAAATTTTGGATATGTTGAGCTTGAAAAGGCCATTAAGTTACCAGATAAAGACTGGCATTGAAGAGAAGTATGTGGAGTAAATGAAGATATGGGACTCATCTAATCATCTGATTAGATTCAGTTGTTAGTCTATGGGTACCATGAGATAATTCTATATGGTATATAGGGTCCGGCAGAAGTAACGCCTTTTTAAAATAATTAAAATATTGCTATGTTACAGAATTACATCTGTATGATTTTTGTAATAAAAGATTTGGTATTGATTACCAGCTCATAAAAAGGGGTGTTACTTCTGCCAGACCCTGTACAAAAAAAGGGGAAGGAGGAGGAAGGGAAAGGAAGAGCAGTCATGCTCTGGGAAACGTCATTACTTACCCCAAGAGAAATTGAGAAGTTTCCATACAAGTGATAGAAAGAGAATTTGTAGAAGAAAATAAAGATTTATAAGAAGGAAGTTCAGTTAACAGTGTTAAATGACTTACAGAAGTTAAGTTAAAGGGTCTGAAAAATGTTAATTGAGTCAGTGATCATAGTAAGAATGGTTTTGGTGCAACTGAATGGCAGAAACCAGAAGTGAAAAGCAAACTGGAGTTTTAAAAAAGTATTATATACAAACCTTTCCTTAGAAAAGTTTGACTTGATTCACTGGTATCATTAACCTTTCATATTATTCATTTCTTCAACAAATATTTACTGAGCACCACTCATCATCAAAATAAACAAACTGTTTATATTCTGGGGAAAGTTTGGCAAAAACAACCAAAAAAAATTAAATGTACAACATTATTGCATACAATAAGTGTTTTGAAGGGGCCCAGGGTGGGAGACTGGGGGCTTCTTCCTTAAATGGATCAGAGAAATTTTCTCTAAGGAAGCAATATTTAAGCTGAAATCGGAATTATAAGAAAGAATCATGCCATGAAGTTCTGGTGAAAAAGCATTCCAAGAAGAAGGAACAATAAGAGCTAAGGAGTAAATAGCAAGGACATAATTAAAACCCCCAAAACAGTGACAAAAATTAGTATTTACATCTGCCTTACAACTGCTGATCAAACCATCTCCTCACTGAGTCCATTGGCTATGCTGCTGAGCTCGTCAAGGCAGAGCAAATCAATTCACTCACAGTAAAATGAATAAGCAAGAAATCATATTTTAAAAATCCTCATGGAAACCTTCCCTCCCCACATTTATATCTAAGAGTAAAATTAAGCCACACAATCTTATATTTTGCTTACAGGAAACTACCCCCGATTCCACACTACACTGAAGACTAACTTCCTTGTAAATCTCTCCCTTAATATTTCTTTAGCAGCTACCACATGCCCTCTAGAGTAGATCATTGGTTTCCCTATCTAGAACTCACTTTCTTCTTATGGTTACAATGTGCTCATCTATACTTCTCCTCTGCTAAACAGTGTGTCCTTGGCACTCCCTCCAAACAATCCCACAGCCTGTATATTAAGCATTAGGTTTCTATTTTAATCCCTGTCATAAGAAATTGAGTAAGATGGAGGTAGTAGTATAACTAGAACCATGAGGCCTGGCCTTTAGGGACATAATCAAAATAAAATCTACTCTCAGTCATCATTTCAAGGTTTAGGTCATAACACTATAATAACATTTCCATCACACAATTATTACAAGAATTAAATAAGTTAAAGACCTAATCTGTGCAGTACACACAGCTTCAGAGATGGCAAATCTTCATTAAAGAATGCCTAATAGGCCCTGCCTTCTAACATTCCAATTTCACTATCAGTAATCTGTAAATGAACATTTATGTGTATGAGAAGTCTCTCTGTTATTATGTAAATAATCATCAAATATTTTCCCTTTATTAAAGTGAAATGTTGCAGAGTATGTTTCTTACCTCAGAGCACCCTAGAGAAAGCATTTATGTAATACTGGGTAGAGTCTATCCTCTTTTCATAAACTCACTTTCTTTATAATTGTATTATTTTTTCACAATTCCTTCTAATAGAAAATAGTTTTCACGCACGAAGAACACAGCTTTCATCTCACTGTGTGACAGATCCATCTATGCCTTTTTATTTTCAGCAGACTGGCCTCAAACACTGGTGGGAATTTTATCCATGAATATATGGCTTGTGTTAGTATTTAGGAAAAAAACGAGTTTAAAAAAATAATAAAGTATATTTGGCCTTTACTGAAATCAAGTTCCAGGTTTTTCTATGATTTAATACATGATCTCATTATTTTTTTAATGCATTTGCCTTACATAATTCAAACTTCCGACATAACTGTGTAATAATTTTGAGTTTCCTTTCCAACAGGAGGTCCTACTCACTGTTGTTTACTCTAGCCCTAGCCCAAGAGCACCTTTTCTAAAGCCAATTTTTAGAGTATAGTTAGGTTAAGAAAAATATTCATATAGATGACTAGCTATAAAATGACTTATGGTTTTGAGAACATGATTATCTGTTATGAAGAAATTTTTTAATTGCTTATAACATGAGACAAAGAAATGAATTCTTAGTACTGTCCTAATTCCATCAATTCTGGATTACAGTTCCCAATAAGAGGTAGCAAGTAAGAAACGGTGATCATATTTTTCATTAATAATCATAAACTATATATTATTTCTGGTGTTCATAATTCCTCTAATACACATTTGGTATTGTCAGAGGACTCCTAGAGAATACATGCACTACATCTTCAACATGCTATCTAATAATCTTAACTATTTTTTTATTATTATGGAGTGATTGTTGTTTCCAGTGTATTGGCTTCAAAATAAATATGCTTTAATTCCAAATTTCATACAAATAAGTTACCAGTCTCATCTACTTTTCCTAAAAGTACTCACAACTACCCATGCTCTTCAATATCACCAACAGTTTTTTGAGTTAACTCTAAGAGTTTGATCTTAGAGTGTGTTTACTGTCCTCAGATCTCATGCCGAATCATATGGAAAAAGACCTTTAAAAAGTAGAAGGATAACATCTATTCCAGGTACACTAACATTCTTAAAAATTCTCATCTTTAGTTTTCTTCATAATGATACTGGTGACATTAAAACTCTTAACTTTCTATAGTAACAATGTGCACAGTTCTTAAATCAAGGGTAAGAAATAAACCATTCCAAAAGCTCTTAAAACACAGAGTAACAAATATGTCAAGATATTCTCTATGTCTGCAGGGCCAGATGTCTCGAGAAGAAAATGCCATTGAAAGAAGTCACTCATGCTCATGTTTACAAGAGCTAACTTATTATCATACACTACTTAATACAGAATCTAATTTAAGTTTCCTTCCCTTCATAAATACCCTACTGCTGGAATAATTCTATTTTCTTTTTAATGGATCCAAGTTTTATTTTAGCATTAAAAACGCTCAAATATGTTAAGTATCCCAAGCCAGAGATTATTGTACTTTCGACTTGGAAGGGAAAAAAAAGTGTCCTGATAAATTTCAAAGAGGTTCTGGAAAAGGTAATTCCTTCTAAGTTTAAAATAAAATTCAGATACACTTAAATAATTTCCTTCAGTTTAGTCCTTAGCCATAATGCGTCCCATGCCCTACATAAAATAAACATCATTTCCCAGTTGCCACATGAATTTGGTCTTACATGTGTCTACTCTCACTATATGGTTTAGACCAGGGGTGGCCAACCTTTGGGCTTCCCTGGGCCACACTGGAAGAAGAACTGTCTTAGGCCGCACATACATACACTCACACTAATGATAACTGATGAGCTAAAAAAGAAAAAAGGCAGAATCACCAAAAATCTCATAATGTTTTAAGAATTCGTGTTGGGCCGCATTCAGAGCCGTCCCGGTGGGCATGCCTGGTTTAGACGTATGTTTTCATTAGAGTCAGCAAGAGGCAAGCTAAAACTTGCTGTACAGTATTTTCCCAACAAACACACACTGCTGCTCACCAACATTTCTCATTATTCATGTGACACTGCACCACCCCCAGGACTCTGATGCCTTTACCCTGAGAAAATGAACCCTGGACAGAGACTCAAAAGCTGACAAACAAGCCCCAAAACTTGGAGATTTACCAGAGTAATTTACCACATTTATTTTCTCAAAATTCACAGTGATGACTGTCAAAATGGAAAATGTCAAAAGTATCCTAACTATGCTTAGTGACTCTAACATTAAAGTTGGGGAAATGACCAAAATTCAATTAGCTTTAATTTTACAAATACAAATTTAGGATGAAGACATCAACGTGTAGCTATCAGCAATGAAACATGCGGTGGACCATTTCATGCTGCATCCATCCAAGTACCAATAAAGGCCTCAGTAACTCCCAGTGTCTCGATGGAGAGCTTTTAGCACAGTAGAGATAAGTATAAATATCTAAATCAGAATAAGAAAATACCATAATTTCTTCATTAAGCAAATAGTAAGGTTAAATATATATATGTGTGTGTGTGTGTGTGTGTGTGTGTGTGTGTATACACACACACATACATATACATACATACACATATATAATAAATTAAATTCAGAGTACAAAATCCCTCAAAAAAATCAAAACAGTTTCACAGAGTAATCTAAGAACCTCCTATCAACAATCAGCACCACACTTCAAAAACCACCCACAGGTCAGTGGTTGATGCTGTATGGATGGCAGCCACAGACCATTACCTACTTAATTGTTATATATCTAACAGGCTCATACAGCTCTTTGGGAATATAATGGAGTAAATGATAAATACTTAACTATGGCACAAACAGATGCTATAATAATATGAGCAGGATTTATACAGAGAATATTAACATGTATTAATGCTATCTACTACAACAGAAGAAAATTAGATTCATAAAAATATAGTTAAAAGAATGCAATGTGCATTGCAAGTTAATATTATGGCATCTTGCTAAAATCCCACAAGTGATGCCAAAAATATGAAGCACAATACAGTTAATTTGGTCAATGAATACAAGTATCAGCTGCCCATAGAAAGAAGAAAAGCTATTTACAATGTAAATATTCAGATATCCCCACTAAATTTTTTTATTTGAAATCAGTGTATATGGAAAAAAAAACCCATACATACACACACTCTTCCAAATCACTGAACAAAATGTGGAGCAAGCCAGCAATGCTGCTCCATCTTCTGGTGATATATTTCCCCTCACCTAAATGTGTTTTGGCATAAGTGTTTCTACTGCTGTCACATTTGGAGCATGAGAAATACTACAAATGCCGATTAGATTTCTCCTAAATAGCAAACTTGAAACTGTCCAAACATAGCATCTTAGAGAACAAAAATGAATATGCCTTTAAAAAAAAAAAAGGAATCAAATGAATTTCTCATTACATATTAAATTAGCCCTCAGGCAATCAGCCCCTAACAAACAACATCTATAAAAGCCTGCGTGATGGGAGTGTGCATGCTTAAAGCCTTGCTGTCAGCAGATCTGTTGGCCTCATATAAGCAGTATCAACACTCCCTTTGAATTTCCGCCTGTAGTGCTCTAGGCACACTTCCGGCAGTACTATTAGCACAGAGATCTGTAGCTGCAGCAGTAATCTTTTTACCTGACAAGGACACAGTAACAGCCATTGTGATGTTTTCTGTTTGTGAACCCAGGTAGACAGGCACAGTTTGGATAAACAAAGTTACAAGAATATGTTAGAGGTTATAATTTTCATCAGTTTTATAGTATGTGACTGAGCTTGGTTTTCTGAAACAAATGCTGCTGAGGCAATACCAGCTGGTCCCATGGTTCGGCCAAGTCACAGCGGACACTGCAGGGTTAAAACACTATATTTTTATTCTTTATCTCTCTGTACCTTAGACTCAGCTGCTCTCCTCTTCAATCTATTCTCTTTCATCTTTCATCTCGTGACAAATATATGCAAAGGCCAACTTCTACAAGTGCTAAAATATGTAACCTACAAAAACAATATATATGTCAAGAAACATGTCCCGTATGCCTGAAACCTATGTAATCCTTGCTAACAGATGTCACCCCAATAAGTCTAACAATAAAAATGAATTAAAAAAAAAAAAGAAAGAAAGAAACATGTCCCTTCACAAGACAGAAAAACATCAAAATAAACTATAAGTTTATAGGATAATATAGTAAGGATAGCAATATCTTTTGTGTCCTACACATAGATACAAATCTAACTAGTGGATCATCACTAAAATCCAAAATATTCACTAAGTACCTACTATGTTTCAAGGACTGTTTTAGGCTCTTGAGATACAACTAGAAATAATTGCTTTCCTATAATTCTTTAAACTTCCCTGATACTAGAACATGGCTCATAGACCAGCAGCATCAGCATCTCTGAGGAGCATGTTTCACTCTCCAGTCTCACTCCAAACCTACTGAATCAAAATTTGTAGTTTAACAAAATTCACATGTTGATGTATGGGAAGCACTGGTTTGGAGGGCATTAGCTTAACAGACACAGGATCTAAAAACTGTTTTTAAAAAATAAAAAAAAAAAATATTCCTACACAATAGAAAATAAAAATACAATATGTGTTCAGTATTATTTGTGTATCCATGTACTGAAGCCAGATGATGCTTGTAATTCCTTCCTCTTCTGAAATGTTATATTATTATTTCATTTTTTCTTTTTTAAAATTTTCACTATTGAAAGATTTTCATTTATGGATACCTCAATGTCTAATACAGTACACACACACAAGGGCTGTTTGGAAAAAATCTAGTCATAAATGCTTCTATTTTCCATATATTAATACATGGCTGGATACTCGCCAGTCAGCTCTCATATATGCATACACAAATGTTAAAAGCATCTTCGTTGTCCTTGCAGTTTGATATAAAACCCAATCCTCTAGGTAATTCCATAGTTTCAAAGTAACAAGGTTCCTACAGACCCACAGAGGTCTATACCCTTGCTGGTCCTCCTTTCATTATGGTAGAAAATTCTATTGTGGTCCAGATTCTTAGGACCCAAACAAAAAGACCATAAACTCTACTGAAGTGCAAGCATAATCAGAAAGAAATGGGCTTCACTGAAAACTCAAATGTGCTGCATCCTCATATCAATCCTTTGCTGTGCACTTCTGTGATGAAAGGAAGCCCCGTCATTTCTCCTGGGTAAGAAAGTGGAGATGCAGAGCCGTCAGAAGCCTACACCCTTTACTGGGGACAGGAGAGAGTAGAGGCTCCTCTGAAGTAAGACATACTCTCAGGCTCTCAAGGGACTAGGAGGGACACCTTCATTTTGTACTTGCCTGAATGAAGGAGAATGTCACTGCTTCGGCACCTGGCAGAGGTTACAACACAGAAAATGCTCCTCAAGACCGACGAGCCAACAGAAGCAGGACTTTTCCCAGAGAGAATGGTGTTCATCTCCATGAATGCTGCCTGCCATTAGAGCCTCTCATCCAAGCCACAGCTGAGCTTTGACGTTAGAAAGCATTTCTGCAACCAGCCTGGTCTCCAGGATCATACAGATTTTCAAACGGGAGAGGATGCTTTCCAAATCTAAAGGTAATCTCTTAGCTTTAGGATACAAACTCGAGATACCCAAGGATCAATACACAATTGGCTGACTTACACTAAGGAAATCACAAAAGAAACAAAGAAAATATCACTTCCTGTTATTGTTCTATCTCTACCATTGATGAAGTGTATACCCTTGTACAAGATATCTAATATTCTTGGGTCTCATTTTTCTCATTTCTAAAATAAAACATTTGGGTTAGGTAAATCCTAAAGACTACTTAACTTAAAGGTCTCTGATTCTTGTATACTTTCTTTAGTCTGCATCTTAAGCCACCAGAGGTCATAATGTTGGCAGTAAAGAGTCATCCTCTTTCAATGCAGATTGTTTTCCAGTTACAAAACAGACTAGAGAAGGTATTTTTGGAGTAAACTCTTCTAGGACTTTAATTTCTCATCAATACAAACTTTTTAAAAAATTTTTTATCATTATTAGCTTCAGGTGTACAAACAATGCCAACTTTTTGTGTCTATCTTATGGACTTAGGTATGTTAGTACAAGACACGCATAAGTGCCACATTGATACAAACACTAATGCTTTTTTACCACCTCTGAAATTCTTATCAGCATTGCAAATTTTAACAACAACCCATACAAAGTATTGGCTATTTCAATAAGCATTCCCCACTATAAAGGAGCTATATGATGCCTGCAAGGCAAATTCTCGTATAGCAAACAACCTTCTAAAAAATAAATAAATCTTTTCTGGTACATGAAAATCAGCTAGTATGTGCTTGATTCAAGAGCTTTCTACCTAAATGTCACCAATAAACAACCCTAGCAACAACAGATGGAAATAGAATATCAAACCTTACAACTTAAAAGATGTTTCTATAATGATTTAACTTTACTAATTTAATAGAAGACACCTACTCATCATAACCATTAACTGTATCCAATGTGGAAATCAAATTTTAGAAGAAGAAAAAATAAGTAATATGAATCATTTTAATTATCTGATTTTAAATAAATGGTAAGGTTCTTAACATAAAAAGTCATAGGGTTTTTTCACCTCTGACTATAACTATAGAAAAAGAAGTAACCTTATAAAGATGTGCAATTTATGTAGTAGTGAAAATGGTTACTTCACTACCATTTAGTACTGCATAAAACTAAAAATTAGAAAATGTGAATATTACTTCTGAATCTGCAGCTGACTCAGAATGATCTTGAGTGATGAAGGAGGTATCCAACATTCTTCTTCTTCTGTCTGTCTGCCTCTCTCTCTCATTTTCTCATTCTCTCATTCTCTCTCTCTCTGCATCAGAAAACTAAAGAAGTAATGTAATGCCACTTCCTTTTTTCCTTTGAGACAAACAACTGCATGCAATTGAATAAAAATGAAATTGTATATATGTGGATAACATGTTTGGGTTGGTTTGAACTTTGCTACAGCACCCTTTCTTATATAATAATTAAACTTTTTTACGTGTGCAATGAATTTACTTTTCAATTAAAGTTGATGTTTAATATTTTATATTAGTTTCAGATGTACAGCACAGTGGTTAAACATTTATATAACTTACAGAGTGATCCCCAATAAGTCTAGAACCCCTCCCCCACATTTGGCACCATACTGTAATAGCTGTTCTTAATGTCCCTTCCCATATTGTTACATGCCCAGTTTTCAGCTACCTGCATGTGAGGTAGGGAGTTTCTAGATCACTAACTACTTTGCATCTGCATCTCTCTGCTTCACCATCTGAGGGATTTTTTGGTCACCACAGAAGCTTGCTATGCACAGTGGCAACCTGGATGAGTGGGAGAGAGCTTTGGCAAACAGGGGACAGAAGTTAGTGGACAAAATGCTTCAGCTTTTCCATCTACCAGTGGGATGATAATGAAATATATTTCACACGGTTCTCAGAGGGTCCACAGTGGGATTTAGCCTCAGTGCTCAGAGTGGTAACCTACTTTTCATGTTTTTAAGATTTTTACTAAAATATAGCTAACACATTATATTAGTTTCAAGAATACATAAGAGTTATTCAACATTTATATACCTAAAGAAGTATTTGCTGTATTAAGTCCAGGAACAATCTGACACTGTGCCATGCCATCACAGAATTACTGACTACACTCCCTATGATGTACATTACATCCCCATGACTTACCTGTTTTATACCTGGAAATTTGAACCTCTTATTCCCCTTCACTGTTCCCCCCACTTTTTTTAAATTTTTCAATTACATTTGACATTCAATATTATTTTATATCAATTTCAGGTATACATCATAATGGTTAGACATATACATATATAATTTATATAACTTAAAAAGTGATCCCCCTGACTAGTCTAGTACCCACTTGGCACTATGCATATTTATTACCATATTATTGGCTATATTCCCTGTGCTTTACTTTACATCCCCATGACTATTTTGTAACTGTGAATTTGTACTTCTTAATCCCTTCACCTTATTCAAACTGCCCCCCAAGCCCCACATCTATCACCCTGATAAATCTAGTACCCATCTGACACCATACCTAGTTATTACAATATTATTGACTATATTCCTACTGCTGTACCCTACATCCCCATGACTACTTTGTAACAACTAATTTGTACTCCTTAATCTCTTTTCAACCCTTTTCCACCCACTCCCAATCCCCCTTCCATATGGCAACCATCAAAATGTTCTCTGATATGAGTTTCTGTTTTGTTTATTTTGTTCTTCGGATTCCACATATAAGTGAAATCTCATTGCATCTGTATTTCTCTGTCTGACATACTCCACTCAACACAATACCCTCCAAGTCCATCCACGCCACTGCAGATGGCAAGACCCCATTCCCTTCCCTGGCCAAGCAATATTGCATTGTGTAAACTCGTATGTATTCTTTATCCACTCCTACTCCTATGCTTTATGCACTAATCCATTGATGGACACCCAGGCTCCCTCCACATCGTGGCCATTGTAAACAATGTTGCAAAGAGCATGTGTGCACACACATTTAGGCTTTCTTCAGATAAATACCCAGAAGTGGGATTACTGGGTCCTTCTTTGTCTCTTGTTATAGCCTTTGTTTTAAAATCCACTTTGTCTGGTATACCTATTATGACCCCAGCTTTTCTGTTTCCATTCTCATGAAATATCATTTTTCCATCCCTTTACTTTAGCCTCTGTGTGTCTTTCAATCTGAAGTAAGCCTCTTATAGGCAGCATATATTAATATAAGGGTTTTGTTTTCATATTCATTCAGCCACCCTGTATTTAGATCAGATCAGTTAATCCATTTACATTGAAATAAACTGTTGATAGTTATTGCCATTTTATTATTGATATTTTTATCATTGTTTGTTTGTTTGTTTGTTTTTGCTGTCTTAAAGAAGTCCTTCAAAGATTCCTTGTAATTCTGGTTTGGTGTTGATGAACTCTGTTAGCATTTTCTTGTCTGTGAAGCTGTGATTTGAATTTTTAAATGATTTCTGAAATACATTAGGATCTTCAGAAACAGTTTTATAAATTACATAAATAATCATTTTACTTGATTGGGCAAATAAGAAACAGAATGCCATCTTCAGCATGAATATTATAATGTAACAATCCTTGGTTCACTTACTCTTAAAAGGAATAATTCAATCAGAACTCTTTCAAGAGACTTGAATTAATTACAGAACAAGGAAGGAAAAACTCCTCTCCCAATTGAGCTATTAACATATTTCATCTAACCAAGGCCACTACAGTAAATCTGTTGCTTACAGAACCACTGTTCCAGATACTTAGTACCTTCCTTAGTGTTCATTCAGTCCTGCCCGCAATTACACTCTTCCTTAGATTGCCTCTAAATAATCCCAGATGCATGCATACTTCATTTTTAAAGAGCTTAACTAAGATATATTTACAAGTTCCATTTTTAGTGTTAATGTAAATGGGAAGATAGTTCTACCTTACACTGTCCTTACAGATAAGAAACTCTCAGTGCAATATTTCATATCCTCTTATCCTAGATGATCCATAACCTTTTTATTGCTATACGTCTTTACATGGTTGAACACTATTACTGGAATTCACCAATTTCTTCTCCTCTATTTGCTATAATACAACAACAACAACAAGCTTACCAGTATTTACTAGTATTTGTTTTGCTAAGCACTGTTTTCACAGGACTCCTACATTGTTATCTTACGTCCTCAGAGTTCCCACATGCCAGGGTAGGCCTAGGATTGCTCTCCACACGGTCAGTCATTACCCACCTGGAATTTTATTTTCAATTTAAAGGTGTTAAGCTGCAGTTCTCCTCCCTAAATAAACTTCATCTAATTTATTTCTACTTCTAGTCACTGTTAAGGAACCATTTTATATTCAAATCCTATTCTACAATGTATTGTGTACCTTTTTGGTTTGGGAGTTATCTAACAGTGTTAACTCAGCTCAGGAAGAGAAAAAAGCAGTTGTTTGTTTCTGAGCAGCATCACTACAAAGAGAACAATATTGTGCTGTACATTTATGTACACAGGATGCAGTTATTACATGAGTTAGGATTTAGCCAGAACATTGGATCTAAGACCCTTTTTCCACCACAGACTGCCATGGGACAATACTCAGGACCTAAACTTCACTGTACATCAGGAGACATCACCTTGGAAGCACATTAAAACCAAATATTCCTACAACTCCTTCCCTTTACTGAAAGAGGTATCAACAGGTTTTCTTTGTATGTGACATGGATCACCAAGCCCCAATTATATATGTCCAGAAACATTCCATCCTACACTTTGGGAATGGTGCTGGACCCTATATGCAGTACGAAAGTATACAAAATGAAGAACAAATCCTTATGGAACTTATAAACCATTTAGGAAGATAACTTATGAGAATAATATAACACAAAAACATTGTAACAACTACCATTTATACTAACAACATGCCAGGCACAGCGCTAGTTCCTTTACATACCAATTCCTTTATGTATGTTAAAGTACTTAGGCATTTATGTACTTTGTACTTTATATATTCTATTGTCAAAATAGGCTATAAGCTAGGTATTACTTTCCTAGCATTTTAGAAGAAACTATAGTGCCCACAGCAGTACAAATAGTCTCAAAAGATTTGGCTGACTACGAAGTCCACACTCCAACCTGCAATACACGATTCTCAACGAGTATATAATCAGTCTATGCCAAATTGTATGACACAGATAAAAGCAAAGGAAAAGTTTACATATTGACTACAAGTTGTAGGATAAAAGTATCATGTAGAGGCTAGACTTCAGCTTGACTTTAAAAAATGATTAGTCGTTTAATAAGTAAATAGAAAGGGGCTAGATAGTCTCAATACCAGTTATATAAACTTTGTTAAAAGGTCAGAAGAATAGCATGTCATGATCAGGGAGACGTGAGAAAGACTGAGGTATACGATGTGTTCGACAATATTTAAATTGTACATACGTCCTCATCATTTTGCAAATGTGCCTTCATCTACATAGTGTTCAACTCAAAACAATCAACTGTAAGTTATATTAAGGACTTCAGAAGCCTGTGGAAAGTGGGTGTGTCTGATGATGTTACTGTAAGTCTTCAGGATAGAAGAAGAGAGGGAGGAATTCAATTTGAGTCCAGGTTATCAAATTTTATTTTATTTTATTACACACAATCAAAGTCCCAAGGAAATCTCCTGATGTATAACATATCAAATTAATACATACATCTCAGCTCTATACAATAGCTGAAGCTTGCTATTGCCATTGCTATGTAACATCAACCAGGAGGGTAAAAACTAAATAGTCCAAACAGATAAACTTTAAGATTGCATCTCCAGATAGTAACAACTGAAAAAGTCTCTAGATTCTCCCGTTAATCCTGCCTTGTCATCCATTTACTTCAAGCTGACACATCCTGGACAATCTACCGCCATCTATCATGGCCTCCCCTCACTTTTTCCAACCAAGGTCATTTTCAACATTAGTCTTTTTGACAGTAGGAAAATGGAGAGATCCTTGTGTCCCAACCTAAAATATAGCCCAAGGAATAGCTAAAGTGTAAGCACTCACTCTTTAAAAAAAGAGAGAAAGGAAAAGAAGGAAAGAAAAGAAATAGCTTAGCTCACACTTAGGGGAGAAAGCACAATAACCCCCAAAACAGAGGTGCAAGAAGAGAGCAAAAATACTCTAGTAACCTATCTGGCTCAGGGAAAGAAATCTCTCAAAATAATGTTTAAAATGTCATAGAAAGGAACAGAAAATAAAATCTAATGGATGAGTCCAGACAACAATTATAGTTAGTTCAATGGACATCCATAACTCTAGTTAAGGTACCACTGGTATTTTGTGTTTATTTAAAGAAATGAATAAAAAATCAAAAGTTAGTAGAAAACCTAAACACTACAGAAGGCAAGGGGCAATCTGTCAGCCCTTGGCATCTATGAAGCCAAAGGGTCAATACCCTTCTAAATTTTAAAAATGTAGTAAAACACATCAATTTTAATTGCCTCTAATCTGAGGCCAAAACTTTTGCACGCTTTCTTGTTCATAGTGACAACAGCACCAACAAGTATTTATTGAGCATTTGCCATGGATCAGATATTGCTGTGAGCACTGCAGAGAATACCGCAGTGAAGGTGACAGATGAGGCCCCATCCTTATAGAGCTTATATTCTGTCACAATGAGGAATGACAAATATGGTTGGACCAGGAAACAAACCCTAACTAATTTCCTGGTACAATGAATCCTGTCTTATAAGGAAGAAGCTTTCTTGCTGAATTGCCATTTTACAGAGACCAGAATCTTCTCCAATAGGAGAAAATCACTAGTGTTTAAGTAATGGGTTTGGGAGGCTTTAAAGGAGTAGGATGGAAGATACAAAGGCAAATCCCACCAAGTCAGGGGAGAGCTAACGTTCTGACTCTGAAACCCTGCCCATCCAGGAAACACACTTCACCTGTGGCTTTGATACAGCAGACCTCGCTTAGTAACACAAGTGTCCAGGAGCTCTGCTACATTTAGAAGCAAAATGGGAGGTAAACAGCGTTTGTCTTTGCTATTCCCTGCCATCTCCCTCATTCACTCTGTCTTCCTGTATCCTCTTTTTCTCCCTTGTGCTAGTTGGGAGATTGTTTTTAATAATCCTACAAAAATCAATGTTTTAACTTAATACATACACTATAAAACCAAGTACAGCTTGATTTCTCTCACTTTATTCCTATTTTATCCTTCTACGTCCTTTTCCTCCTTTCCTCGCTTTGGTCCATGAGTTTCCTTCTACCATATTTCTGTTTCTGACCATTTCCCTCCAATTCCTTTTCCGTCTTTTTTGGTAGGAAAAAAAAAACCAGATCGCTAAGGTATAGGGAAAGGTGGAGTCTAGCAAGACAAAGGGTCAACAGTACACTATGTGTGCAGGCAAGGCCATTTCCTAAGGATTTGTCCCTTTGAGTTTAAAAAATTGCCTTGTATAAATAAGTTTCACTAGAATTAGGGTTGCTAGACATAACACTAAGAAAATTGTGAAGATAAAGCTTTATACATTTTATTAGCTGACTGAAGATAATCTTTCAAATATCCTTTTGTGTTTTTGCATATATTGAGCCATTTGCGTGAAAGAGAAGGACAGAAAGGGAGAGCTGTCCCTCTTTTGCCTCTTGCCAGGTGCCCATTTTCAAATGTTTCTTTAACCCCCATGCCTGGCCTCTCCTACAACTCCTTCCATACTGCACGCGCATGACTTCTCACTTCACTATCCCCAGGCTGGCTCCCTGCAGGGATCCTGAGACCGAGACCAGGGAAAAGCCTGGGTTTGGAGTCAGGCTGCTTTACACTGGAAGCCCCGCTTCCTGTTTGATTAGCCCAGTGACCTCACACAAGTTACTTACTTACCCTAATAGTATTCTCATCTGTAAAATGCTGCTTATAAAACCACCCCATTATATTGTTATAAGTGTTAAATTATCTAATCCAGAAATGTATTAATCACACTATGGGGCATGCAGTTGTCACTTAATAAACAGTATATGATTTATATATACATATACATAAGTACACATGTGCATCCCAAGTGCTCCTTTTTCTCACAGGCATACGCAATTTATGTACCAGTCCTCAATGCCATTCTCCCGCGGTTCCGCCCTTGAAGCTCTCTCATTTTTCCAAACTCGCAATTAGCTAATGTAAGAATCTAATCACTGAGAATGTGCTAATGAAAAAGGATAAGAGGACAGTGACTACTGCCTGCCAACTCAAATACCCCTCAGTAAAATATGGCTTTTGGAAACAAAACTGTACTAAAAATTGCATGGGCCAGAGCAGTGACTCACGGTGTGCATTTTAAGCAGCAGCATCTGGGCGCTTACTGCAGTAGCTCTCAGTAACTGCGAATGCTTCTGTTACATGTGCTAATACATCACTAATTTAAGAATAGGGAAAATAAAACAAATGGATAGTGTGTCCTTTTTCATATAAATTGAAGTACGTGTAGAGATACTACATTTGCCCTAGAATATTCTACGAAATAAATATTACTCCTAGGAAAATAGAGCCATGAGAAGGTTAAACATCCATGCAATGTTTGTGGTAAAGCAAAACCTAAAACAATCCTCTTTTCAAGTCAATACTTCCAGACTATATTGACTACATGAGGTATAACTAAATATAGGAAGTCCTGCTTTGAACTCATCCAATAGATACAAAATTTGTGAAATTGGCAGTGACAGGAGAGTCATACCTTTTGCAACACTAACAGGAAAGACTCTTAAGTAATGGACTTGGTGCTTGGCCATCCGAGTCAGCCAGTTAGTCATTTTTCTAGACGCTATCCATCATTGAGCACATTCCCAAATTTCATGCAACCTAATTTAAACATCTAACTGGCTGTTCTGATGGGAATAAACATTCATTCAAAGTAAAAGCTTGACAACCCTGACACCTAGTGGCTGTGAAGAAACTGGAGAAGATCCAGCTTGGGAAAAGTAGCTGTGGCAGCATCTTGGAAACACCTAGAAATGATTGTTAATATTATAAAATACTAACTCTAACAGTGACCCTCTAGAAGTCTACTTTGGCTCTGAATTTATCTTGGAATCGATACAAGGAGGTGAAAAGATTTGCATTTTTAAAGTATATTTTCCTTCAACCTTATACATTTAGCAAATTTTTAATAACCTTCAGAGATCAAACAAGAAATCTAAAGGTTGATTCATATTTTGGCATATTTATGACACTTTACCTTAATTTTGTATGTACAACTATATCCTTTTCTTGGTCTTCAGATGTTTATTTTTTCAAATACCCACCCGTCAAACATAAAAAGGCATTTCACCAAGCCATCATAGAGGTCCCCTTGTGCTATAGAAGTATCTGTAGGCAAAGGGTGTTGGTACTATCACAGCCCAGGAGTTTTCTGAGAGAAGTATAAGGACACATGCGGAAGCCCCTAAAGTGCACGTCTAAAAGTAAGGACCATCTAAAAGTATGGAATGCTGCAGAAAGTCATATAAATGTGGCATGTCAACACAGCAGAGCACAATCCATTTCTGCCCTAATCACAAGAAGGTAAGTGTCCCCGGGTCCACCTAAACCTCACAGGTAGGACAGTGGGAAGCTAAAGTGTTCATCTCCTCCACCAAAAAAGTTTGGACTCCTACCTGCTGACGTTTGAAGGCTAAATAATCCAGGTTTTCCAGCTCTTTCCCAAGCTTCTGGTAGGTTTTCTGGAGGTCAGATTTATTGGAAACATTTTTAAGAGACTCAAGTGTCCTTTGAAACTGAAATTGAAAACAAAAGTGAATCATTAAAATAGCAGTATATTTTTTCCTCAAATTTCTAACTAGCTAACAGAGAAATTGTTGATACCAAGCCTCAGTTTCTTCCATTCACAAGACAGAGATAGCAAATGCTAGCTAGCTGCCTTTCTTTTTTGTTTTGTTTTGTATTGTTTTTTGGCTTTTTGGTATGTGGGTAGCTGGGAATTGAACCCAGGCCACAGTGCCAACAGCACCAACGCCGAAGCCTTAAGCCACTATACCACCAGGGAACTCCCGCTAACTGCCTTTCAATGAAATACATAGGGATGATTATGAAGAATTAGAAACTGTATCCTAAGTACAACCAACGTTGTCACATGAATGAAAGCCCATTTAGTCCTCATTTCAGTAAAAGAACTTACTGCATTTAATAAAAGAAAAAAAAAACACTCTTCCTGTCTTAGCATACACTGCTACTTTTTAAAAAAGTACAATAAATACATAATTTCAAATCGCAATGAAGTATTAAAAGAGCTCTCACATTCCCGCCATGTTAACAAATTTATGTAAAAGTAGCTGCGCCATGTTAACAAATGTATGTAAAAGCAGCTGCTTGCGTCTGTAGAAATATCTCTGCAGAATAGACAGCCAGCAAACTTCAGCCTGGAAGCGCTCTCAGATCTTACACTTTTGAGAACGTAGGACAACATTTTGATGACCAAAGCATATGTAGCATGCTCAGCAAACATTTATTAATTTTTACTTTATAATACAGATGAGTTATGAAACTAGTTCTGCTGAATCAGAAGCTTTCTTTAAGTCAAATACTAGATAAACACCAAGGAGACAAATTGCAGTGGATCACAGAAAATGATTCTCCTAGCAATAATTAGTTAAGCAAAGGGAGCTCACTCACAAGAAATTAAATTCTTGGTTTATTTTAGTAAGTTAGAACATACTTTGGACAATTAGTGATTGAAAATGTCAGGTAATGTCACTTGCAAGACGTTCGCATTTGCTCTCTCTTTCTGTCGTTTGTTTCCCATATTCACTGTGTTCCATTAGATAAATTTCTACACATACTTTACCATCTTAAATATGCCAGAACTCCACTGTGACTATGATGCCATGAGACAGGATAATAGGATTTTACAGAATATAATTAAGTTTCCAAGGAAATGCTGTGACCCTTATTATTTCAAACTCCATGGAATAGTCATGTTATAATGGAATTCTACTGAATTAAATCTTCAATTTCTTGAAAGCAACGTGTTTATCTCAATCCAAGGTGACAGAGGAAAAAGAAATGGGAAATAATAGTGCTAAGCTTACACAGCAGGAGAGTAGATTAAATTCAACAAGTAATCTTTTAGAACCTACTATGCACAAGGCAGTATGAACATGGAAAATGCATTTCCCTAAGCTAAACAAACTCACAGACTATTGGGGAAATTAGACATGCAACTCCAAAATGGGAGAGACTCTGACATTTGCGTGGCTGCTTGGTGCCAGGTACTGTAGGTTTTCCAATTGGGTTCCTGTTTCTCTTCCATTCTACCAGAGAGTAAACTGAGACTCAAAGTTTAAACTGGGTTTTTACTACAATATTTGTGCTCTCTCTACTCTACCATTAACCCTAGCACAGGCAAAGTGGTAAAGAGAGTGCAAAAAAAGAGATAAAAGTAGCATGTGGTGAAACAGAAACAACTCACTGATACAAATTGAGAGACTCAGGGTACATAGAAGACAGAGATTTGAGTTGGGTCCTGAATGACAGGAAGAATTCTCAGAGCCTTAAAGGGGAAGCAATCCTACCCATCGGTTTAACATAGCCGAAGTCTGCTCATTTTCCCCTTCTGTAGCCTAGTAAATAAATTTCTTTTAACATAATTTTAATGGCCATCATATTAACTACTTATTATATGATCATTTATGTGTCTTTCCCATTCCTTGATCCCTTCTATGTTCAAATCAAAATAATAACAGATCTAAAATTCTAAACTATATAATTTTATTTATAATTATACATAACATTTTATAATTAATATAATTTATAATTAATAATAAAAACTATTTTGCCAATCTATCTGTTTAATTCTAAGCACTTTCTATTCCCTAAGAACCATAAGCTCTCCTTCTTAAACATTTCTTCTTCACATTTATCTCTGTGAATTTTATACATCTCCAAATAGAAACTTTAGGGTAAACACATTTGTAAGGCTTCAAAGTAAGAAACATGAAAACCAATACATCCAGGTAATATGTCCATGAACAAAGAAGAAAGAAAAAATCCAGCAGTAGTGCAGTGATATATCACCACAAGATGTTTTCATCAAAGGTCAGAGTTTGCATAATACAGAGATTTTAGCTTGAACTTTCATTATCGGGACTTATAATCTCCATTTATTGATACTAAATAGCTCAAACTACTCAGACTATGATAATTCATTCATTTAAGTAGTTTTTTTTTCATTTACAACAACAAATAATTGTCAAGGAGAAGTCATACAAAATGTACAGTGTAACTTTGTGTAAGATCCCTAAACACATCCCACTCCCACCTGCCCACATATACACTTAAAAATGCTAAAGAATAAAAGCAATAATTTTATCTTGCAGATGAAGCTGAAGTACAGAAGATAAAAATAAGACAATGGTTAAGGTGGTAAGATTTATATTTCACTCAAAGATATTTGATGGTGACTTCATTTGAGAATTTTTCTTTCCAATAGGTCTCTTATTGAAAGAGACCTCTTGAGATTTTCTACATTAGTTTAGCCCATTGTAATTTCATTATATTGACTATTTTTCAAAATAAAGGCTCTCTCAGTTCAAGTTGGAAAAAGAAGCACAATTACTTGAAGATTTTAATATTCCTGGATTTTACCTGTTCAAACTTTTGAGTGGTAATTTAAAGTAACCAAGAACTTCAAAATTACTTGTTGAACATTGAATTTATCTTATGTTAATATTTTTAACTCATTACAAACAAAATTCAAATCTAAATAGAAAGCTCAATGAATAAATCTAAACCCAAAACAAACCTAGGTATGTTCTAAAACTGTCAAAACTGAGTATTAAAATGGTCTCAGAACTGAGAAACATATCCAAATTCTGCCCTATCTACCTTATCAAGTATCACAGGGCAGGCAGGCAAAATGAGAAGATGCAAACAATATCTCTTAACCCAAAATTTGCCATAAAAATAAGTATTGTAAACACCCTCAGAGTGGTTTTCTCATCAAATTCCTTTTTGTTCAGTTTATAATTCAAGATGGCATTGTAGGAAAGACCTGAACTCACCTCTTCCAACAAACACATTGAAACCACAGCTATATATGGAACAATTTCCTCAGAAAAAGACCCTAAAAACTGACAAAGATACCTCTTCACATCAGGTGAAAACAAGAGGGAAATCATACTGAAGCAGGTGGAAAAGGTGGAGACACAATCTCAGTGTAAACCTCACCCCTAGCACCACCACCTTAGCCAGAGCAATCAGGCAAAAGACAGAAATAAAAGGCATCCAAATTGTGAACAAAGAAGTTAAACTGTCACTCTTCGCAGATGACATGACTCTTTACATAGAGAACCGTAAGGACTCCACCAAAAAACTATTAGAAACAATAAATGAATACAGTCAGGTTGCAGGATACAAAATCAATGTACAAAAATCCACAACATTCCTATACACTAACAATGATACATTAGAAAAAGAAACAAACAAAAAAATACCTTTTGCAATTGCAACAAAAAAAAAATACTTAGGAATCAACAACTGCTGTGAAGAACTTACACACTGAAAACTATAAGACACTATTAAAAGAAATTGAATCTGTCACAGCAGGAAAGAAAGGAAAGCTTCCAGGTGGAATTTCTCGGCCCTTCCATAGTGGCTGCTGACTAATCTCCCCTCCCCAGCTCTGCACCCCAAGGAAGGCTGTTTCAGATCTCTGAATATCTTTTCTGTAAGTGCCCAGAGGGTTCCTACAGATAAAAGTCTGCAGGAGAATGCGGATTCCCTCGTATTTGCAGCCCCAGGGACTTCACTTGCTTTTGCCCATGCACCCTCAGGTTTCTGCAATCTGCAACCCGCCCGAGCTTGCCTTCTGCTGGGGCCTGGCAGCCTGGCCCCCAGGCCGTCAGTGCTCACGATTCTCTCTCCCTGCACGTGCCCAACTTTGCCTAGGTTCTGGACGACTTGGTTGCCCTGTGATCTCAGCACTCTGGTGAGTTCAAAAAAAGTTGTCCAACTTTTCTCCATGTAAGTTTGGGAGGTTTACTCAGCTTGCTACATCTCTGAGCAGAAACCAAACGTCCCTTCCCATTATTATTATTATTATTCTTTTTTAATTGTGCTAAAATACATGTAAGGTAAAGTTAGCCATCCTCACTATTCTTAAGTAACCAGTTCAGTGGTATTACATGACTCACATTGTTGTGAGTCTGTCACCACCATGCAGCTCCACAACTCTTTATTTTGCAAAACTCTTTATTTTGCAACTCTGTACCCATTAAATGACAACTCCCCTTTCTCCCTCGCTCAGGCCCTGGAAACCACCATTCTGCTTTCTGTCTCTATGAATTTGACTACTCTAGGTACCTCATATGAGTGGAATATTATAAAAAACAGGTATTGGGGAGTATTTGCGTTTTTGTGACAGGTTTATTTTGCTGAGTATAGTGTCCTCAAGGATCATTCAGGTTGTAACATGTATAGAATTTCCTTCCTTTTAAAAACTGAATAATGTTCCATTATACAGGGTTCGGCAGAAGTAACGCCCAGATTTGAGTTACGATTTTATTACAAAATCATAACCACCCATGCTTATAATTTTGTAATAAAGATTTGGTATAGATTAGCAGCTCATAAAAAGGCGGGGTGTTATTTGTGCCAGCCCCCATATATCTATCCCACATTTTATTTATTCAATAGTGCAGGGGGAAAAGACTCCTCCAAGAATTAACAACTGTAAGCTTCTTTCCTTGCATGACTGTGGAGCAAGAATTAGCACAGGTGTGGAGCCTGAGAAAGCTAAATCTGGGAATTTAATTCAAAATAATCTGAGTTGTTAGAGCAATGTGTAAAAGAAACTGATTTTGAAAATTCTCCCTTAAATACAGGATTCCAAGAAATGACACAGATAAAGTGCCATTAACGATAAACTCCCCTTAAATATCAGATCTCACAAGAAAAAGAAATTCACACACAGTTTAAGAAATTGAAGAAGACACAAAGAAATGTAAAGATATTCTGTGTTCATGGATTGGAAGAATCAACAGTAGTTAAAATGGCCGTATTACCCATAGCAATAAACAGATTTAAAGCAATCCCCATCAAAATCCCAATGACATTCTTTCAAGAAATAGATTTGAAAATCATCAGATTTGTATAGGATTACAAAAAGCCCTGAATAGCCAAAAAAAGAACGAGGCTGGAGGCATCACACTCATCTTCAATTTATACTACAAAGTGATAATGAAAACGGCATGGTATTGGCAGAAAAACAGACACACAGACCAATGGAACAGAATCAACCCAGAAATAAACCTACATATATATGAACAGATAATTTTCAAATAACGAGCCAAAAACATACAATAAAGAAAAGAAAGGCTCTTCAATAAAATGGTGCTGGGAAAATTGCAAAGCCACATGCAAAAAAATGAATCTGGACTGTAATAAGTCACCATATACCAAAATTAACTCAGAATGAATTAAAAGACCCAAACATAAATCCTGAAACAATAAAATGCATAGAAGAAAACATCAGTACTAAATTCATGAACCTTGGGTTCAGGGAGGATTTTATGAATTTGACCTCAAAGGCAAGGGAAGTAAAAGCAAACATAAATGAATGGGACTGTATTAAACTAAAAAGCTTCTGCAACCAACAGAATGAGAAAAAGTATTTGCAAACAATGTCACTGATAAGCGGCTAATATTCAAAATATATTAAAGAACTCAATACAACTCAACAGCAAAAAAAAAAAAATCTCATTAAAAAAATGGGTAGGGGGAGTTCCCTGGTGATGTAGTGGCTTAAGGTTTCAGCGCTGGCGCTGTCAGCGCTGTGGCCTAGGTTCAATTCCCAGCCAGGGAACTACCCACATACCAAGAAAAAAAAAAAAAAGAAAGAATTCTAAAAAAAATGGGCAGGGGACCTGAACAAACATTTCTCCCAAGAAGACATAAAAATGGCCAACAGGACAGAGAAGTCACATTAGGTGTGAACTTATTATATATCAAGTTGACAATGCACTGTAGAATTGTATGTCTGAAACCTATGTAATCCTTGCTAACAGATGTCACCCCAATAAGTCTAACAATAAAAATGAATTAAAAAAAATGGCCAACAGACATATGAAAAAAATGCTCAACTTCATTAGCTAGTAGGGAAATACAAATCAAAACTACCTCACACTTGTTAGAATGACTATCACCAATAAGACAAATAATACCAAGCGCTGGAGAGGCTGTGAAGAAAAAAGGAACCCTCATACACTACTGGTTGGAATGTAAACTGGTATAGCCTTTATGGAAAAAAGTATTGAGGTTCCTCAAAAAATTAAGAGCTAACATATCAAAAAGGGTTATATACACATGAGTCTTTGCACCATATAATCTAGCAATCCCTTCTTCTGGGTAACTACCACCTAAATCTGAAAACTTTTGTCTGCAAAGATACATGTGCATGTACCCTAATGTTCACTGCAGCACTGTTCAGTGACCAAGACATAGAAACAACCAGAGTATCCTTTGATAGATGACTGGATAAAGAAAATGTGGTACACGTGCACAATGGAATATTAATTAGCCATAAAAAGAGATGAAATGCTGCCATTTGTGACAACATGGATGGACCTTGAGATCATCATGTTAAGTGAAATAATTCAGATAGAAAAAAAATCAAGAACCATATGACTACACTCATATGTGGGATATGAAACTGAAAGCAACAAAGAAACAAAAACTCATGGACACAGACAATAGTTTAGTGGTGACCAGAGGCTAAAGGGGGAGGGGGTTAATGAAGGAAGAACAGTCAAATACATGGTGAAGAAAGGAGAACTGGCTCTGGGTGGTAAGCACACAATGCAACACACAGACATGTATTAAACAATTACACCTGAAACCTATATAATTTTACTAACCAATGTCACCCCAATAAATTTTTAATAACAAAAATAAAATAAAATCTCAATAAAACTATGGAACACAGCCAAAACATTTCGAAGAGGAAAATTTATAGCAATATAAGCCTACCTCAAAAAGTATGAAAATTTTCAAGTAAATAATCTAACCTTACACCTAAAGAAATTAGAAAAAGAAAAACAAAGCCCAAGTAAGTAGAAAAAAGGAAATAAATATCAGAGTAGAAATTAATGAAATACAGTCCAAAACAGAAAAAGAAAAGATCAATAAAACCAAGAGCTATTTCTTTGAAAAGATAAATGAGATAAACCTTCAGCCAGACTCATCAAAGAGAGAAAGAAAGAGAGAACGAGAAAGAGAAAGAAAGTCAAAATGAATAAAATCATAGATGAAAGAGGAGAAATAACAACTGACATCATAAAAATACCATGGACTATAAGGATATACTATGAACAATTATATGCCAACAAATTGGACAACTTGGAAGAAATTTCTGAGAAATATACAATCTTCCAATACTGAATCAAGAAGAAACAGAAGATCTGAAAATACCAATTACTACCAACAAAATTGAATCAGTAATCAAAAAACTCCCAACTAACAAAATCCCTGGACCAATTAGCTTCACAAGTGAATTTTACCAACTATTCAAAAAAGAATTAATACCAATCCTTCTCAAATTATTCCAAAAAATTGAAGAGGAGAAAAGGCTCCCAAACTCATTTTAAGGGATGAACACTACTCTGATACCAAAAGCAAAAACACTACAAAAAAAGAAAACTATAGGCCCATATCCTTGATGAATACAGATACAAAATTCTTCAACAAAATACTGGCAATTCAAATTCAGCAATACATAAAAACATCACACATCATGATCAAGTGGAATTTATTCTAGGGATACAAGACTAGTTCAATACCCACAAATCAATTAATATGACACCACATAAACAAAACGAGGGGTAAAAATCATATAATCATATCAATAGATGCAGAAAAAGCATTTGACAAAATCCAACATCCATTTATGATAAGAACTCTCAGCAAAGTCAAGGTAGAAGAAATATATGTCAATATAATAAACCCACAGCTAACATCATAGTCAACAGCGAAAACCTGTGTTTTCTTAAGATCAGGAAAAAGACAAGGATGTCCACTTTTACCACTTCCATTCAACATAGTATTGGAAGTCCTAGTCATAGCTATCAGACAAGAAATAAAAGGTATCCAAATTGAAAAGGAAGGAGTGAAACTGTCATTATGTGCAGATGAAATGTTACTGTGTATATATGTATATATAGAGAGAGAACCCTTAAGAATCCACCAAATATAAAAAAAACTGTCAAAACTAATAAATGAATTCAGTGAAGTAGCAGGATGCAGAGTTAATACTCAGAAATCAAATGCATTTTTCTACACCAATAATCAACTGTCACAAAGAGAAATGTAGAAAACAACCCTATTTTCAATTGCATCAAATAAATAAATAAATAAAATACCTATGAGTAAATTTAACCAAAGAAGTGAAAGCCCTGTGCTCAGGAAACTATAAGACATTAAAGAAAAAAACTGAAGTTACAAAAAAATGGAAGGATATACCAAGCTTATGGGTAGGAAGAATTAACATAATTAAAATTGTCTATATGCCAAAAGCAGTCTACAGTTTCAATGAAACCCCTATCAAAATACCATTGGCATTTTTCACAGAAATAGAATAATCCTAAAATTTGTATGGAACCACAAAAGACCCTGAATAGCCACAGCAATCTCGAGAAAAAACAAAGGTGGAAGTATCGCAATACCTAATACCAAACTATACTTAAAAGGCTCTAGCAATCAAAGCAGCATGATACTAGCATAAAAACAGGCACATGCATCAGTGGAACAGAACAAAGAACCCAGAAATAAACCCACACCTATATGGTCAATCAATCTATGACAGAGGAGGCAAGACTGTACAATGGGGTGAAGACAGTCTCTTCAATAAATGGTGCTAGGCAAACTGTACAGATACATGTTAAATATAGAACTGGATCACTTTCCTACACCATCTACAATAAACTCAAAATACATTAAAGACTTGAATGTTAGACCCAAAACTATAAAAGTCCTAGGAGAAAATATAGGCCATAAACTCTTTGACATTACTCTTAGTAATAATTTTTTTTGGTTGTATCTCCTCAGTGAAGGGAAACAAAAGAAAAAAATAAACAATTTTTTTTGGATAGATCTCCTCAGTTAAGGGAAACAAAAGAAAAAAGTAAACAAAGGGACTACATCAAATTAAAAAGTTTTGTACAGGAAATGAAACCATCAACAAAACAAGAATACAACCTACTAATGAAGAAGCTACTCACCAATGACACTTGAAATTAGAAGTTAATATCCAAAATATGTAAGGAACTCATACAACTTAACACCAAAAAACCAAACATTCCAAAAAAATGGGCCAAGGACCTGACTATACATTTCCTCAAAGAGGACCTACAGATGACCAATATGAAAAGATGCTCAACATCACTTACCATAAAAAAATGAAAATAAAAAACAAAAAGATACTACCTCATACATGTCAGAATGGCTATCATCAATAAATCAACAAACACAGTGTTGGTGAGGATACGGAGAAAAGGGAACCGTCCTGCACTGTTGATAGAATTGCAAATTGGTGCAGCCATTATGGAAAACCATTTGAAGGTTTCTCAAAAATTAAAAATAGAACTACCATATGACCCAATAATTCTGCTTCTGGGTATTTATTCAAAAAAATCCAAAAAAAGTAATTTGGAAAAAATACAAGCACCCTTATGTTCATTGCAGCATTATTTCCAATATCCAAGATATGGAAGCAACCAAAGTGCCCATCAATAAACAAATGAATAAAGAGATTTCTGATACATATGCATATATATAATGAAATATTACTCACCCATAAAAAAGAATGAAATCTTACCATTTGTGACATGGATGAACCTAGAATATATTGTGGTAAACGAAATTAAGTCAGACAGAGAAAGAAATGGCCTATGATTTCACTCACATGTGAAATCTAAAAAACAAAACAAACGAAACAGAAACAAACTCACAGATACTGAGAACAATGGGAGGGTGGGTGAGAGAATGGGTGAAAAAGGAACAGGGATTAGGAAGTACAAATTGCCAGTTATTAAAATAGTCATGGGAATGTAATGTACAGCATTGGGAAAGTAGTAAATAATATTGTAATAATTATGTATGATGTCAGATGAGTACTAAACTTATCAGGGTGATCGCTTTGTAATTCTATAAATGTCTAATTATAATGTTGTGTACCTGAAACTAACATAATATTGTATGCCAACTATAATTGAAAAAATAATGTTTTTAAAGAAGAATCATAATCATAAGGTTGTTATAAGGATTGAATTAAAGGAGATAATCCAGAGCAGTGCTTAGAACATTATAAAAATAATAAATATTAACTATAATTTATATTGCAAAAAATAGTGCTTTGCTTTTGATTTACTATTACACCCTACTTCATATGAATGATACGTGTGTAAATTACCTCACATTGTGCCTAGCAGTTAGTGACAAATAAAATGATAGAGAAGGTTCTAGGGGTCTTTATATATACACAGTTACCTCCTAACTGGAAATTTTCATCCTATAAAAGACTTTCAATCTGCCCTATCTCAACAAACCTAGAGTCTAAAAGATATAAAATATTGGGTCACTGGAACTAGAAATTACAACACTTAATTTTTCATACCTACTTCTTGGTTACCGCATTTATTAGTGTCTGTATTCACATATAAAAAAAATGAATCAGAAATATTTGGGACTTTTTTAAGGTATTCAAAAAAACCAATAAACAAGTAACAAGAAACACTACTCAATTATCTCACCTACTAATCAACTAGTAGACAGCTCCTAGTGATGAGAACTAATCTCTTTGCTTAAAAGCTACTTAAACAACAAAACCAGTGTCAAGTTGCTTTTTCGCCATGATAAAACTACCAAAAGAAAAGAATATGAAAGTATAAAGGATAGATCACTCTACATTAGGGTTGAAATAAGCATCAGAGAGTAAAATAAAGATTCAAAGATAGGTTTAGCTTAGGAATTAGAGAGAATGACTTTGATAAGAAGGTCACTAAGACAAGGCCATTATTTGCTTAGTAAAGTAGTGATATTACAGTCACCACATGCCTTTATGAAAATGCAGATGTATTTATGAACAGGAGAGTAAGGGTCCTATTTAAGTAGGAGATAGAACAGACTCCAAGAGGTTCTTTGCAACCTTTTCATTTGTATGCTATTAATGACTTGGTCAAACTAAATAAAATTTTAAAAGGCTTTGATAAAATTCTCTTTCTACTAAACCTTTGGTAAATGGATTTGTCTAAAAAATAAAGCAAGCAAGATATCTTGCTGCCTTTGCAGTCACCTTGTTAAAATATATTCTTTACTCAGATTCAATCTATTTATACATTTCCATAATGGATTACTACAAATATCACAGATTACCTGTAAACAAGCACTGTTTATCTTGGATCAAGGCAAAGTAATACTTACTTACAAACTAGGATAAACTTCCAAATGCCTTAAGTTTTAAAGTTTCTCTTTCTCAAATTATTTATATCAGAGATGCCAAAAAAAATGTATACACATTTTTAAGAGATGTTATCGATTTATTACTTTTTGAAGTTGAATTGAATTACAGTAAGAACATGTAGTATGACATTCACTCAAAAGATAGAGCCGTGCAACAGGCAGGGAAGTTGAAGGAAATGGTGGAAGCACAGTTGTCATTCGAGGAGCACAAGACCATTTGCCAAGACAACGGATAGGACGAAGAGGTGCGACTGGGTTTCCCCCATGTTCTCCTGACTTAGCACTCGCTGACTTCCACCAATGGGGACCTTAAAGGATGTGGTGTACTGTAGAAAACCGGCTACATTGGTGGTACTTGAGGAAGAAATTGAAATGGCATGCGCAGCGATACAAATGGACACTTGGGTCGACATTGCTCAAGCACTAGTTCGCCATAATCAGAAGTGTCTCACAGTGATGGTAACCACTTTGAGCACCTCTTGTAATTGCAGAGGCCAAATGTGACTTGTATGCAACCTTTGTTACTAGTATATATTGAGTATTACAATTGCAATACAGTTTTTTCCTTTCTTAAAATGTGTATAGGTTTTTTGGCACCCTCTGTATTTATGTATGTGTTATTTATATTACCTATATAACTATATTATTATATATTTATTTATATATTTACATAGGACATAATAATTTCAATGATCAAAAGCCCTAGAACTTCCTCCTAGCCATTTCCTTATTAGTAATCCATCTTCTGTTATCAATCCCTACTGGCTTTAAGACTAACATTTGGCTTTGTTCTTTTGAAGTACATATTATAATGGTTTCACAAACCTAAATCCAGTCAGCTTCTGGCGGGTGACATTAAGAAACAAAGCAGGATGCAGGAAGATTGATGCCAGGTTCGGAGAGTAGAATCAGAAGTGAGAACAATGCCAAGGTAAACTAAGCCATCTTTTACTTACAGTTGACACGTGCTGCAAGAGACACATGACATCAATCATGTCTGCCAGGATAAGGAGTCGTGTAACTGCAGCCAACAAGGCACGGGCAGCTTGAACCACAGCCTCCCTTTTCGGGAGATAGCAGGGGTCATCTGCAAATCTCTCTGCTGATACTTTCAGAGCTTCACCTGAAAAACACAACCCCAAATAAGTCATACTTTAAGTTTCAGCTATGCCTGTTTCAGCATTTATCATCAAACTTAATTCCAAGAACATTCCATGACTAAGCATAATATTAAAATAATGGTCAGTCGACACTAGAACATTTTGTCTTAATAAACAAGGTAGTTTCAAATTGACATTTGTTTTTGATAAATGCTCTGGTGTTTAAGAAGCATGATGCCATTTTCCTGCAAGAAAATTGTGCTCAATTGACTAGCAACATCTAGTAAAATTGCTGTCAACTGCTGCATTTCTGAATCTCATTTTCTGTGAAAGGTTTCATTACTAAGAGTTCACTCGGAAACAATCTTGTTTATAAAAATAAGGTAAATTTTCATTGAGTTACTTTCCAATTCAATGGATGCTAAAAAAGAGCTAGTCTTTAAGGTAATAAGACAGGAGGTCTCTGACAAAAGTTTAACATACACAGATTTATTTTATTCTTAACAGCCAATAAATTATATCCTAAATTTAGTCACAGAAATAATATTTAATAGTACATTATGAAAAAATCTGTCCACTATTTTAAAGTTTTTTTCATTTACAATATATTTTATTATAAAAGTAACATATACCTATTCATTTTTTAAAGTTCACAATTTAGAAGTGTATAAAAAGGAAAAGTAAACATCCCTCTTTACCCCTCTCCAATGTAACATAATTGTTAAAAAATTACCACGTCCACTACTTTTGCAATATTTCTGTTGAAAGCTGTAGGTGCTCATTAGGTCTAAATAATTCATCATACTGAAGAGAACAGAGTGAAAAATTTTTACATCTCCATACTAATTCCCCCCAAATACTCATTAAGTTCTTGTATATCTATCCAGAAGTTTTTCCATGAATGTTTTATGTGTGTGCATGCATGTATATATGTATATTTATATATTTATGTTTTATAGGTATATTTTATTAATATACTCACATTCATACACATTACTATATATGAATATATTTTTATAGAGATTTTGTGTCATAAGAAAACACATATTTTATATTTTATAAATGGAACATATGAAAACATATAGATCCTTTCTGTAAATGGTATCATACTATATAATCATTCTATAATATGCTCTTTTCACTTATCAATTTATTTTCTTTTCACATTGGGATACAGATGATCGGGGGTCAATAAAGCACAGTAATTAACAGTGTGGGCTCTGAAGTCATTCTGCTTCATTGGCTCTGTCCTACTCTATTGGACAAGTCATGACCTCTTTATGCCTCATTTTTCTCCTTTGTAAATGGAGCTAATAATAACAATATCTACCATTTTTATGAGGATTAAATAAGAGAAGTGTTTGGAACTTAGTAAAGACTTAATCAACTGATATTGTCATTCTTTTTCATGCTTGACTGGAGTTACATCTTATTTATACACTATAACTTATTTTACCAGGCCTCTATTGAACACACAAATCATCTTCAACTTTTTCCTATTTAAAAAATATACAATAAACTCATAAAAGTAGAATTGTTGAGTCAAGGGGCAAATGAATTTTAAATATTATATACATACCCATATAATATTTAATTCCTCTGTGTGTGTGTACATTTTTTACTTCAAAACACAGCCATCTTACCAACAACATATGAAAGGGCCTATTTTATCTACTTTAATCCATGAATATTTTAGTTTTCATTTATTCATGAACTTCAACATAAAGAAAATGCAATAAATAATTTTTATGACATAACAAGAACAGTGCTTCTTATAATGGAGAAAACCTGTGAAGAGAGGCTGAGACTATCTCAACATGTTAATACTCATATCATATTTAGCTCAGAATTACTGCTATAAGAAACTAAAATTTAAAGTGACCTCCAAAATTTAGAGAGCAGATGACTTCCCACAAAAAGATTAGCTTTCTTGTCATGATTCTGAATCAGAAAGTTATGATAGCCTTTGTAAAATACTGTCTTTGACTTCATATAACTAAATATATAAAGGCTGTTTGGAAAGTATCCAGCCATGCAGTATGAAAAATAGAGGCATTTATGGATGGATTTTTTCCGGACAGCCCTCGTACATCAAAAAAGAATTATGTGTTCTTGACTAAAAAGTTGAGATGTTGAACAACTGGCTGAAGAGCCATCCTAGAAAAAGATTATTTAAACATTGAACAACTATTCCAGTCTTTGTCTCTAGTAAGATAATAATGAAAAGCCAACCAAGTAGCTCTGTTGGGAGAAAAAAAGTAACTCCTGCAATGTATTATTATTCAGTAAGTAAACTTATTACTGGGCTCACACCCCTTCTCCCCTGCAATTCTTCCGACCCTTTTCAGATGGTTTCAGCTCATATTTCTGGTCCCAATATAAGCATCACTTCTTCTGGGAGCCTTTATCCCCCATTACTAAGGCAGGTCTTACAGCAGAATTCTATGCTTCCTATTATAATGCTCATCATCATTTATTGTAATGACTTGTATCAAAGCATGTCTTTCCTCCAAATCATAAGACTAATGAGATCAACAGCTGTACTGGTCCTGGTCACCACTGTATTCCCAGGGTCTAGAATAGTGCCTACTTTATTGCCTATATATAATACATTGAAATGTGTGTTGCTGTATGAATATGTTGAGTGAACATTATCCAACTTCCCTTTGACAAACATTTGTTGCTCCCTATAAACACAGCTCCATGTTAGGCATCCAGGATATCGAGATCAATATGAAGCCATTTTGCAGCCCAAGAACTTCACAAATGAGAGTAAACAAACAGTGACACAATCTAAGCTGGGCTCACACACAAAGTACTAAGAGGCACAGAGACGGACTTACCTCTGCCTGGGGTATCAGAGGACACATAAAGGAATGTTCTAGGTAAGAGCACCATGTTCCAGCTACTGACAAAAATAGCTACTATACAGAATTTAGCCAGCTCACTGTCAAATTGACTTGTGTTAGGAGAAAAGTGGCTATTTTCCTAATTAACTAGGGGAAACGGTGCAACAGATTTTCTTTCTATCTAGAATATAAGTATCCATGCTTTATAAGTTCTACACATGAGGAGTCTATTCTTTTGAAATATCACTCCCATATTTCTTAGAATGCTTTTTATTTGAAGCTTAGTGAATAGGAAATTTTACTTTTAAAATACACACAAATAAAAAGTTGCATTTAACTTCAAGAAATCCCATTCCATGTACAAAAGCAGTTTACTAAAGTCCTTGAAAATACCACAAGAACTAGGTTCAAAAAGTTTCCTTCCACTGGATTTATTTTGTTCCTTTCATGTCAAATTTGTTCTTTTTAATCTTCAAAAAAAAATTAGTCATAGAATGTCTTCTTGAATAAGGTGTTAAGGTATATACTCTACAAACATATATGTGTGTGTGTGTGTGTGTGTGTGTGTACATCTTGTACACATATCAAGTGTAATATGAAAACTTCTGAGTATAGAAATATCTGACATATAAAAACTTTATATGAACATATAATAAATTCTAAAAGTAAAAAAAAAAAAAGAAAAATTCTTGCCCAAGTAGACATATTACAAATATTTCTCACTTTATAAAGATACCTACATATTTCTTTTAAATGGCAAGTTCCTTTTATATATTTAAAAGTAAAACTTCACTTCCTAAAAGTGATATTAATTATAAACTTGAAAATCAAAGAAAATACTGTATAAGCAAAACACCCCAGAACTGAAAGAGGAACAACCAAAATGAAAAGGAGCAAGAACTAAAAATCAAATTTCCTCCAACTTTTACAACTAACATTTTATGATTTAATTAAGATTCTCAGTACAGGCCTCTGGCCACCCTTCTGTATGTGTTTTAATATACCACACACATGTAACATGCACTGGTACATAATAATTGATTCAATATATAATAACGTGCTCTGGTATAATGGGGTCCCCAGGCCAAGACTGGCACTAGGGGTTTGGTTTTATTTGTTTTTAATTGGGAAATAGCTATTTTGAATTTGAAAGCTCCCAAGACGTAGGAATTTAAATTTAACTTTGGAGTCTATTTATTTATTTGTTTATTTTTGCAGGGTAGAGGGTAGAATGAGGTCAACTAGGTCCTAAATGTGGTGCGGGGGAGGGAAGGAGGGAGAAAGGAAGGAAGGAAGGCAGAAAGGGGAGGGAAACAAGGTCCTCCTTTAAATGTTTGAGACAGTTTGCATTGAGCAAAAATATTTTTTATGATAATGAAAAACCTCATGGTAGAGGGAGGAGCCAGAAAGCTAGGTGCTGCTGTGCAGACACAGGCTTGCAAGTTATAAGAACCTATGGACTCAGAATGCAACTGCCTGTTTGCCATTATAAACTACGGGCTGTGTTTTATTTCCCTCTCATTATCTTCAAACTCTCAGTGAAGTCCTATTATAAGTTCTAATTTGGTTCCAGCCAAGGCACAGTAACAAAGATCAGATTTCTTTCCTAACCAAAACAACCAGAAGATGGATAAAATATTTGAAAAAATGGTGATAAAGTCATTGAGCATCAAGCAATGATGGACAGTAATTCCTGAGAAACAGAAAACAAATAGGAGAAACCTTTGATAGCCATAGATCATCACCTTGAGAGACTTTCTAGGCCATAGAGAAATGAAGATGGAGCCTGGCAAATCTCAAATTTCAGTATACGTAAAGTTTTATGAGAACACAGTCATGTTTCGTTTGGTTAGTTGGTTGCCTGGTTGGTTGGTTGTCTATTACCTACGTATTTCTACAGCTGCTCTCCCACTTCACCAACAGAGTTGAGTGCTTGCAACATACAGCACACGGTCCACAGAGCCTAAAATATTTACTATCTGGCACTTCACAGAAAATGTTTGCTAATGCTTCATCTGAGATAAATGAACTAATATACATTTATAATCTCTTTTTTTTTAAACCAAGTACTCCACAAAAAAAAAAAAAAAAAAAAAAAAACAACGAAGTTCATACAACTAACAAGTGTCTCCATTTTTATGTATATTAACATGGCTCTAAAAAGCCACTTATTTTTCAGGAAATCTTTAGTTGGTTTTCATGTCTTAAGCTAAATGTATGAATCTAACCTGAAAATTCTACACAACATAAAGACTAGTTTATCCCTTAAAAGTATAAAATTTAACCCAGCATTCTTTTGGCTACAGTATTTATATATCTAATAATTTTAGCATCTCAGGAATTCTCTATATGCCTCAATGAAATGGTTCCCTGAAGAAAACTCAGCCAGCTCCAAATAATGCTCCCAGTGTAATGCCAAAAGGAGTTATGAATTTTCTTCTCACATCCAAAGCCTAACAGTGAAGAATTATACTGCAGGATCAACAGCCAGCTCGCCTAACTTGTTCACTAACTTTCTATAATCATGTAACTATGAAATCCTGCCCAATTACATGATTCTTTGGTATCCATTTCCTTATTATGCAAACATAAAGTATATAGAAACATGATAAAGAAAACAAATGAAAGCCTTTAGTGCCTAGAGAACAGTGCTAGATAAATGTGGAGTTCTTAAAAGTCAAGTGTGTCTTCACTACCATGTTAATATTTTATATCTTTATATGTGAAGATTTATCATGTCAAAATCAAAGCTATTCCCATGAAACTTCCAACCAATTTCTTAACTGTGGATCTTCAGCAACGTTCCTGCCTCAGTCCATCATGAACCCCTAAAATTGTCTGGCAAGAAGGGGTTCAACCCCTTCGTGCCACACAATTTTAGGGGTTCAACCATCCATAGCCAGTGGACTATAAATTAAATAGTGACTCTCAATTCCAAATGACTCCTTCAGGAATGGCTAAAACACACATTTACTGACCTAGGTAAATGCAACAGGCTAAGAAAGAAAGGAGAAGTCAAAATATTGAGGGGGAAAAAAAGCAATAACAACTTTTGAAATGTAGGGTAGAAAAAGTTAAACCTTCTTTTGGATTATCAGTATAGGTTGTGAATATTTCATGAGGAAGATAAAATAGCAAATCTCACTAACAGCCTATAGCATCAAAAAGCAAAAACAAAACAAAAAAATGAAATAAATAACTTGTATAATGTGCTAGCACAGGGAAAGGGGTAAGTATAAATATTTAAAACTACAATCTAGCTGAAAGATTTGTTTTATGTCACAGGTCTATACACATTTATAATAAGTATAATCATTCCAAATATCATAGTTTCTTATACTTTTTTCTTAGTTGTCAGTAGTTAGAGCAGTACTGGCCAAATCCATAAGCTGATTTAAAATAATGGTTGCAATTTTCATGCAGTAGTATTTTTAAGTGGAGTCTTCATTAAACTTTTCTTTCTCTGGCCCTTTTTTAATTTTCTTTACCACTCATTCTGTTTCACTACCAGAAACTTCTCTTGTTTTGTGATACTAACTTTTCACTGACTTGGGGACACTAGTGTGCCTCTTGGTTTTGACATATACCCATAATTATAATTTGAGCATGATTTTAATGTTATGTGTGTGCAAGAGATAACAATTTTGGTGTAAAGAACATGCTCTTCAACTAACTTTACTAACCCTTACACTAACTAGACCCTTCAGATGCACTACTGCCTAAAAATTCTTTGCAACTAAACCCCTTAGATTTATATTTTATAATAGTTTATTATATGGGAAATTTAACTCATTTACCTAGGTTTATACATGCTCACTGGTATAACATCACAGATATTTCTAAGTTAATCCAGCCTCTCTTAGTATTTTCTTAGGAATAATATAATAAGCTCTCATTCTGGAGACATGCCTTGGGTGACCCATAAATCTGATCATTGTAGAATGCTCTTAAAATATTAGCATTAATTAACTCAGAGAGCATCTAGTGTCTTATATTGGTGGAGAAAAAAAAATGTTAAGAGATTCTCCACTTACTAGCTATATTTGAGGAACAGGATTTGAAAATATAGAAAAGAAAATTACCCTCTGGAATTAAACTCTATAGCAATCATATACACAATGGATTGAAGGAGACATATACCTTAAAAAGAAAGAATTTTTCTTCTCACATCCAAAAACATGATTGTGAGAAACTACAGGGGCTGCCAAAAAAGGTACACACATTTTAAGAAAGGAAAACCTGTATTAAAATTGCAATATTCAATATATACTGATAACAAAAGATGAATACAAGTCACATTTGACTTCTGCAATTACAAGAGGTGCTCAAAGTGGTCACCATCAGCTTCCAGACACTTCTGATTATGGCAAACTACTGCTTGAGCAACATTGACCAAAGTGTCCCTTTGTACTGCTGCACGTACGCTTTCAATTTCTTCCCAAATACTGCAGGTGTAGCTGGTTTTGTACAGTACACCGCATCCTTTAAGGTCCCCAGTAGGTAAATGTCAAGGGGTGTTAAGTCAGGAGAATAGAGTGAAACTCAAACTACGTTCTCAAATGTCAAATACCACTGCAAAATGGTCTTGTGCTCCTCAAACAACAACTGTGCTTTGATTGTCCTGCCTGTCACAAGGTGATGCTGGTATTCATTTGATTAATGCTATCTTTTGAGCAAACATCAAACACATTGCTACAGTAATTAATTCAACTTTGAAAAGTAATACATAGATAATGTCTCTTAAACTGTGTGTACATTTTTTTGGCACCCTGGTAAATTGCTAGGGTCAAGTGATCGGTCATCTTGAAAAACAGAATCAATCCCAGGCTTCAGATAGTGGGTAGTCTTGACTACATGTTAATTTAAAGTATTAGCATATCTAAAGAAAGACGCTGTCAATCAAAAAAGGACTGAATTAACCATGGAAAAAAGGAAATGACAAAAATTGGTAATATCCACCCAAACACTTTCCAAAACAATAAGAACTTTTTATAATAAACTTTAAATACTATAACCCCATTCATAAGATTATCTTTATAGAAATGATAGATTAACCTAATGATTTTTAACTTTATACCATTAAACATTCCATTTATTCAGCTTCCTTTATATTATTTCCATGCTCAATAAACCATCTTTTGGCTATTATTCATGTTCCCAATATTGATCTGTGTACAATGAGAAAACATACTGGTTGTGTGGGTTTATTCCTATGCAATTATTAGGCTTTAGGGAGTTCCAATATTATTAATAGATGACCATTTTAAAGAATGGTGAACCAGAATGAAGATTGAGAGCAAGCAGCCAAAGAGATAAAGAGGAAAAACCAGGACCAAGGAGTACTCCATTGTTCTAAGAAACAGAGTATTTGTTTTAAAAAATCATCAACTGTGTCAAATGTGCTAAGAGTTCAAGTCAGATGAGCTAGACCTATAAACATTTGTTAAGTTTTTGTGAAAGATGTTGAGTTCAGTTTATACATAAGAACTAAGTAATGCCGAAATAGCCAAGTGGAACCACCTAGGAGATTAAAGTAGTGGTGTTGACCACAGTATCATTTCTCACTGGGGAAGAATGGAATAGTTTGATACTCAACTAGTGTATTAAGCATCAAACATTCCCAAGAATGACCACTATTTATGGGAGTGAATTCAGCATAATTATCTATGTGTTAATGTAGAAAAATGAAAAGCATTCAGTTTGGCAGTGGAGCTTGAAATGATAACTAAAAGTTACCAACAAAGTAGTTATAATTAAAATCCTGAGACTGAAAAACTCCTCAATGAAAGGAGAGAAGAGAGGACAGAGGGGACCAAGACAAAGGCTTAAGAAAAATTGCAGCAGACAAGAGGAAGAAGTCAAAAAAGGAAGACAAGGAGAGTATGGCAAATACGACAATTTAGTGTATAATGCCCTAAAAGAAAAGGGGATAAAGTTTCAAAGTGAACAAATAAATGCCAAATGCAGCAGAGGAGTTGAAGAGAATTAAAATTGTGCAAAAGTAGTTGGGTTAAACAATAAATAGGCCAAAGTAGAACAGATAGAGTAAAACGGAATTAGGGGTTTAAGAAGAGAGTAGACAAAAAGGAAATGGAATTTTTATTGAATATTTGCCAATCATCAAGCAGGCATGAGCTAATATATGAGAAGAAAGAACCACTAATAAGGATTATCAATGAACAACCTAGAGAAAGAAAAGAACAGCAGAATGAAAGTCTCTCAAGAAAAGAGAAGAGATGAGCTAGGGTCTGGGTAATGATTCAAAAGATTAGTTTTAAAGGAACACCATTTCCTTTGAAAATGAGGAAACAGATGAGAAGACTCAAGGACAAAAATTCTAAAGATTCTTATTCCTGACCCTGAGAAATGGCCAACAGCTTAATGCACTAGAATGTGCAACAAAATAATAATGTTCAGATCTATCTTCTGTGAACTAGTGGACACCATGTTTGTAGCAACTTTGCTTCTAGAATAAAAAAGCTATGTCCCAGCTGCCTATGGTTTCTCGGTTTTTCTTCAGTCTGCCCAAATCCAATGCAAACCTCCTGGGCTTTAATCCTTTGCAGTACACCAACTCTGTTACCTTGCACACATGTATGAAATGGCTACAGCTTGGTACCTACCATCTCTCTAGACAAGGAGAAGAACAAAGCCATGGCTAATATAGGAACCACACCTTTGATAGCAAACTCCTTACCAGCTAAGATTTCAGGTGACATTTTAGTATCTAAGACCCATTACTTACAAATCAATCTGTTAACATGCATTAAATCTGTGCTCCTGTCTTTAAGTTATAAATCAAAGTAAATGATATGTGGCTTACAGAATTTCTTATACTTTCAAAATTAGCATTACTGTTATTTCTCAAATCATCCTATTTATATGTCATAGTTCCAGCCTATCAAGTGACTGAAACTGAGATGGCTTCCCGCACAACACTGCAAGATGGGCAACACTGAAGAGTTTGTTGAGAGTATCCCATGCACTATAAGAAAAGCCTGCTAAGATTTTTCAAATCAACACTAAACAATACCATGTTGAGTGTTTTCTAGCAGTTAGTAGTTTACAGGCAATGTAGCTAATTAGCTCATCAGTCTTCACTAGAAGTGTTTTTATAAACATTCTGCCAGCTACAAGATGCCATGCATATATGTTAAAATGTGTCAAAACAAGAGTTCGTCATCCCATTGCAAATGAGAAATGAACTACATCTCTTAGCACAGTGTACTTGGTTGAAAAGATTATTGTATTTGTGACTTCATGCTTATCTAAGAATACTCTTGAGATATAATAACAGTTAAATACATACAACATCAATATAGCAATGAATGGAAATAACAAGGCAGCAGCGGCAGCTGTTGCCTTTGAAACCACACATAGGCTATGAGTAATTGGTGGTAAATACCAAACATTTTATCTAAGTCCTAACTGCAACGTTGTCAAACAGAGTGAACAGAGCTGACCTGTATTCAGGGATGGTTAACTAAAAATGAACTGCTATTTTCTTTTATAAATAAATGTTCAATACAGCTGAGTTTCAAAAGATAAGATTTTTCATTACAGTTGGACACCAGTAAATCTTTCAAATCTCCATGTTCACTAAGACACAATTTATTTCCTTGTTCCAAAAAAAAAAAAAAGAAAACGAAAAAAAGCATTAAATAATCAGGGAGGCAATAGGTAACATTTTAAAGCTTCGATATTGGAAATTCTATAATAGCATTTCTTGTTTATGTAAGTATCAAAGTATACAGATAGAAAGATTAATTATACTTCCAAGATACCATTTTCTAAGAATAATCATTTCTAGAAGTAATTGTTTTCTCTGACTAATAGGCATGATAGTAAATCTTGATTCCTAATTCCTGCTTGGAAAAAAAAATGTGTAAACGTAGGATCTTGCAAATCATGAAGATGAAGAACTACAGAAATGTAGAAAGAGGGATAAATTTTTATAAACACACTGAATACATGTATTATGCACATAAGGAATGTGTATATTTACCAGGGCCGGAGACAGTCCCCTCACTACTAGCCACGTCACCTACCCTACTGGGAATCCTCCTGAGCCATGCATAGCGGGGCAAGTTGTCAGCTGCTGGCCTAAGCTTTACAAACATGAAGCTGGGAGGCTCCTGCATTGGTAGACTAGACAGCATAGCATTTCTTTTAGTATAAAATACCATATCCCAATATTTGGAAAGGAGAGCTATAGTTAGAGGGCTCCTGATGGATTCAAAAGCTCCTCATTAATCTTCCTAGCCTTCCAACTGGCTCATGGTAGCCTTGGTGGAGGCGAACAATTAAAAACAGGTGGGAAAGTATTTTAGCAGTGGCAGGATTCCAACAAATTTGCAGGTCCTCTCCTACTTGACATACATGAACGTGTTTTCAGTCGCTGGCTCTGGTAGGCAGAACTGCTAAGACTATTTGTGTTAGACTGCATATTCTAGCTATATATAATCCATCCCAAAGTATGTGGCGGGTCAATTAGTACTGTGCTCCACCTGTGTAGGTATCGTGACTCATCTGGGCAGTCTACAAAACACTTGACCTTGAAACCTCAAACTAATTGTTTAGACATTAAACAATCTATACTTGTATTTTATTTCTTAGGAGTCTATAAATGTGTAATCATTAAGATGAAGCAGTTAATGTTTACATGAGAAAACTATTCATATTATTTTTAAATGTTCCAAAGCAAAAGAATCTGATATCCTTTAAGAATTAAAAGCAAGTCTTATTCTGGGTAATGAACACATAACACAACGCAGAGATGATGTATTGTAGAATTGGACACCTGGAACTTATGTAATTTTTACTAGCCAATGTCACCCCAATAAATTTAATAAAACATTTTTAGAAAACAAGTCTTTGTTTACTTGTTTACTGCCTCTCTTCCAACTCAAATATCAATCAGTTCCATGAGGGCAAGCTTTTTCTGCCTAGTTCAATTCTGTGAGCCTATCACACAGAACAGAGCCTGGTGCATAAAAAGGCTTCAATAAACATCTAGAATTTTTAAGAAAAGAGAAAGAAATGCAAATCTCTGAGAAAAGACAGGTTAAGCATAGGCCACATCTTTCTACAAATTCTATACATACTCATCTATAGTGATATGGGAGAGATTCATCTTTCCCTACTTAATGGTAAAATAGAGAAAAATGAAAAAAGTTTTAGAAATACACTATTTTATCACCCCTTCATATGTGTTTCCACAGACTTTTCGACATATCATTATAATGGCATTTATCAGACATTGTTACAGCTGTTCACAGGTATATTTTTCTCAGTATACTCTGAGTACCCAGGATGTCATTTATTTCTATAGTCCCAGTGTCCAAAATAATACCAAATATAGTTACCAAATATCTAACCAAAATAAGTAAATATTAGACACGTAAATCCTTGCAAATGCATAGAGAAAGGAAATAAGAGAGTCTAAATATGGTTTCTTTTGTAATCCTCTCCTCTCCCTCATAATGATACCTTAGTATAATACTGACTAATCACTTCTTTTCTACAATCATACTCTCTCATAGCAAGCCCGTATTTCATTTGAGATTAAAACTCTGAACCAAGATTATTTAATATTCCACATAATTTTTGTCCTATTGCTTTTTTTTATCAAGACATGATGAAAACACAAAGGAATGTCTTTTATTTTTAGTTATAATTTAAATCTATAAGTCCACCTAAAAAATTTTTTGACTAGCTGAAGGCAAAAGCTAAAACCATGATAAATGAAAACCCTACTCTCTGTGGGAATCTCATAGTACTACTAAGTCACATCCTAAGTACATTTCAACCAAGCTTCCTTTACAATGTTAAATTTGACTAATAAATCTTTAAGAATTTGCTAAACCCAGATCATTAGGTTTTTTGTTCCAAACAGCAAAACTAAATATTTTTGTTTACTATTTGGCCCTAGAATTATGAAAGACAACATATGACGTTAACAAAAACCTCGAAGTAGAGTTATCCCAGCCACCATAATAGACCATGTATCACTATATAGCTTTCAACATATCAGGAAAAAGAATCTTTAGAAGTAGAGAACTGAAAATAATATATGAGGGCTTTCTGGAAAGCATCCAGCATGTAATATGAAAAACAGAGGCATTTATGGCTAGATTTTTTTTTCCAGACAGCCCTCATATATACCTAAATGTTTATGAATGCACTACACATACATACACACAATAATTCTCTGTTTCTTGCAGTTTCACGTATGGACAGCAAATGCCACATATTGTATCACATCACTTCTGTAAGATGTGTTGCTCACATAAGCCAAGTAAAGTCCCATACTCGGTAGAGTCCATGTGTATTTGCATGTCTCAAATGCTTCCTTCTTTTTAAAATTAACATCCAAATGTTTCATTTCAGAGATAGTACCTTAAGTACCAATCTAAAAGTCAATTGCATTTCTACACCAACAACACCAGAAATATAACTGATATGAGTCCAGAAGCATCCCAATGTATGTGAAACTTTGGCATTTGACAAAAGTCACATACTAAAACTGTTTTTCAAAGTAGCTGTACCAATTTACACTCCCACAAGCAATATATAAAAGACGCTATTACTTCAAAATCTTTTTTAACATGTCAGACTTTTCAATTTTTGCCAACTCAAACTGTATAAAATGAGATCTCATTTGCACATCCCTGATCACTAATGAGGTTGATGTTTCTTTATATTTATTAGAGTTTATTCTGTAAAGTTCTTCATACCAATTATTCCTTTATTCTTTTGTTTTCTTACTGATTTCTGAGTTATGTATTCTCATTATTCATCTCTTGTGTTTATACCAATACCTTCTCCAAATGTATTTAAATTTTAAGAATTTTTATGTTAGTTTTTTTAATTTTTCAATTATAGTTGACACCTAAATAAATTCAATATTTAGGTATATAGCATAGCAGACATTTATATAACTTACAAAGTGATCTCCCTCATAAGCCTACTTCCCACCTGGCACCACACACAGTTATTATAACATTATTGACAACATTTCCTATGTTGTACTTTACATCCTCATGACTATTTTGTAACTGCCAATTTGTATCTCTTAATCCCTTCACCTTTTCCACCCAGCCTCCCAAACCCCTTCTCATCTGGCAACCATCAGTATGTTCTCTATCTATGAGTCTGTTGCTGTTTTGTTTATTTTTTCTCTTAGATTTCACATATAAGTGAAATCATTTGATATTTGTCTTTCTTTTACTTATTTCACTCAGCATAATACCTTCTAGGTCCAACCATGTTGTTGCAGATGGTAAAATTTCATTCTTCTTTTAAGGCCAAGTAATATTCTATAGTATATACTAGTATATTCTTGCCTCCTTTGTCATAGATTAATTGACCATACAGGCATGGGTTTATTTCTGGGCTCTCTATTCTGTTCCATTGATCTATGTGTCTGTTTTTATACCCATGAAAACAATACTATACTGTTTTCATTGAAAGTTTTTTATTTTGATATAATAAAATATATCACTTCGCAGATTTCATAATTAATAAATCCTACTCTATACCCAAAGCCTTAAAAAGATTCACTCTTATTTTTAACTCAGTTTTTAATTTTTGTTTTTGACACTTAGATCCTACCTAGAGTTGACTTTTTACATATGATTATGAGAAATCAAATGGTATAGAGATAAGACTATGAGAGAAACCACTGGAAGATTGCTGCTGAGAGAATCAGAAGCTGGACAAAGAATTTTTCCCACTTTCAGGAAGTTAGAGAAATAAAGTTAAAGTTCTCAGTCTTCCTAGAAAGAAATGTCCTGTTAAAAATCCCATGGGAGTGCCCTGATGGTGTAGTGGCGTAAGGCTTTGGCACTGTCAGCGCTGTGGCCTGGGTTTGATTCCCAGTCAGGGAGCTACCCACATACCAAAAAGCAAAAAAAAAACAACAACAACAAAAAAAAAACATCCCATACTTTCAATTGGGACTGCTGAGGTGCTACATCAAGAGTAAGGGCTACTCAGAAACAGAAGCACCTTTAAAAATTAATTCTGTAATTTTTCATACACCATGCCCAGAATACAAGTAAAAATTATTCAAGATACCACAAGATAAGATCAGATACTTGAAAAACAAAAAACAAAAAATGAAAAAAAAAAAACAAGCAGTAGAAAAAACCTAATGGAAAAATGGAAATTTCAGCAGGGAATTAGAATTCGGAAATAAATGAAAACTGTTTCTATTTCTATTTCCATAGAAATGGAAACTTTTTTAAAAAACAAATGCATTTTTAAGAACTAAAAATGTACAAAAACTGAAGTGAAAATTCACTAGAAAGACTTAAAAATGACTGACTGAAGCAGGAAAGCGGTCATTAATTTACATATAAAATTAAAATGTTTGAAAGTACCACTTACAATATCATGAAAAAATGAATTACACTGTTTTTGTATCAGAAGGTTTACTCCCATTAAAATGTCAGTTCAGCACAAATGGATCAATAAATCAAATTTAATCCCAATCAAAATCCCAGCAGGCTTTCTTATGAAAACTGAGAAGCTGAGTCTAAAATTTCTATTTCAATATTTACTATGAGGTACAGTAATCAAGACAATGTGTTACTGGTATAAGGACAGACAGATGAATTGATGGAACAGAAGAGTTCCAAAGTAGACTCACACAGTTATGGTCAACTGATTTTCAATAAAGGTGCAAAAGTGGTTCAATTGAGAATGAGTAGGGTTGTTTGGGGGTGGTTTTTTTTTAATAAATGATACTGGAACAATTAAATTTATATATGCATCCATATGATACTAAATCAATTGAACTCTCATGCAAGAAAAATGATTCATGACTCCTAATTCACACCATTCATAAAATTTATTTCCATAAATTGTAAAGGTAAAACAATAAAGCCTCTAGATGATAAGAGAATATCTTCTTGACTTTGTAGTAGGCAAATTTTTCAACAAAAAATATCTATCAAGCTATATATTACACTGTGTCTTTACCAGAAGAAATTTTCTAAGTCTCAAAATTCTTCTTGAAAATGTAATTAAGTCAAATATATATGTAAATATCCTCTACTTCATATATTTTTTCACTTTTCCAAATACCTTAAATTTATTATTTGTTCTTCATAAGTCTTCACACTGTGCCACTGAACAAAGCCCTTTAAAAAGAAAACCCAAAGCAGAAAACTATTTAAAATACATTTCTAGTATCATACAGAGTAGCTTGAATCAGAATTCATTCCCCTGATACTTCACTAGTGAGCCAAATTCCTTCCATGTTTTTGGGCTGGTGCTCCCACTATCACTATCTCCACTGTCCATAGGATAAGCATTGGCCATTTCACAAATTCCAGAACAAATTGCAGTTTCACTGCTTTCCCACCCACACACACTCAAGTGGCAATGGCATTTTATCAGTTTGTCAAAAAGAATCACAGTATAAAGCACTTGGTGATCTTGAACCAAATGCATTGTTGTGTATACACCATATGCCATAGATGTGTGTGTGTGTGTGTGTGTGTGTGTTTCACACATTATAATAGAACACAGAGAGCGATACACTGCATAATCCTAGAATCTAAACAGACTTCTCTTTGAGAACTTCTCTTTAAAATAACTTACTTTTATGGAGGTAAAAATGTTGACTGACTTTTTAAAAATACCATTTCATGACAGGGAATGCAATTATTGTTTCCTTCTAAGAATGGCCAATGTCTTTACATAGTTATTACCAAATGTTTATGAAAACAAAGCTGTCAAATAGATACTATTTTCAGGAAGAAACAATACCAGAATATGATTCATATTCCAAACTAAAGACTCAGCAAAGACATCATAACCATGAGAGGTCATTTGTCATAACAACAAAGATAAAACCATTATAAAATTTTGTAATATAACATGACAAAATGATACATCAAATTTTTTTTACTTATAACATTTATCAGGTGTCTATTATATGGCAGGCCTTGCTAACTAAAAAAAAAAAACACACAGAACTGGCACTTGCCACCCTCAAGGAAGTAAGAGTCTAGATTTACTGAACACGTAAATCAGTGTTTGGTGTATGGGGTGGTAAGGCCTATGAAAGAGAGATGCTCAGAGTCTGAAGGACAAAGAAAGGGTAATCTAAATCGGGCATCGAGGGGTTCAAGAAAATCTTCCTGGAAAAGACGTAAAGCAACATGGATCATTCAAAATACTGGCAGTTCTTGTGTGGAGGAAAGTTTGAGGGGGGACAGGATCAAGAAACGAGAAGGGAGAGAATGGTAGAAGCCAAAATTATGAAATGCTGTGAGAGCTAGGTTTAAAAGTTTTAACTTTATCCAAAAAGACAGTCCTTCTAATCTGTCATAAAGCTACTATTAATAAAATCAATTGTAAGCAGAGAAGTAAAATGAGTATCTTTTCATTTTCAAAAGATTTATTTGCTTTGGTGTGGGGCAAGGCTAATGTAGTAATCCTGAATTCAGGAGGCAACATTAGGAACGGAGAAGAGGGAACAGAGATCTGAGAGATAAAAGGAGACAGAATTTGTTGAACTTCAGAAACTAATTGGGGGTTTCCTGGTGGTGTAGTGGCTAGGTTTCGGTGCTCTCAACATCATGGCCTGGGTTCAATCCCCAGCCAGGGAGCTACCCACCCCACCCCCCGCAAAAAAACGAGAGACTAATTGGAAGAGAAAATGGAAAGAGAACGAAGAGTCTCAACTTATTTGGTGACTAAGTGAATGATGGTACCAGCAGAGAAGATAGGAGAAAGAGAGATTCTGAGCCAGCAGGGAGGAATGATAAATTCATTTCAAATTATCTTGGACATTATGGTTTCTATATATTGTCCAAAGAATCCCTACAAAATATAAATCACATGTAAAGTACAAGTATATAACAAACAACTCCCCTATTAGGCCTATAGTTTATTGTGGCTTGTATATTCATTTTAATTATTTAATTAGCAAAGATTTCCTGACTTTTCTCAAAGTTATGTTGGGGTGGAAGAAGGGAAATAGTTGAATACCTCAAGTCTCTTTTTCAAAGCGAAAAAGAAAAATTTAAGTTTCATTATCCTCTCATAACAGACATTTGCAGGAAGCTGAAATAGAAAATCATTTTATTGGCCAAAGAATATTGAGCAATTTTTTAAAATAACTTGAAAATAAAAACTATTAAAAAACTATTGTACTTTCGTAAGTAAAGATATCAGAAGGTAAAATATACAGTTTTAGTATGTAATTTTAACATAGCAACAACATGAGTTATGCATAGTTTGTAGAAAGCATTTTTTTTAAGCTTGGGAAATTTAAACCTCCAGAAAAATCAAAAAATAAAAAAATGTACTTCTGAGGTAGTCAGAAACTTCTATCTCCTGCTTTACAAGGAACTTTATAATTTATTTATATATAGGAAAATACATCTTTAGCTTCATTAGTCATTCCTCATATTATATGACCAGAAAAAACAACAAAAAGAAACAAAAAATAAAAACTCATCCACTTCTCTTTGTTTATTATGGCTAAACTATGGCACGGTGAGGGGAAGAAGTTGCCTAGAGAGAGTGAACAAAGCGAAGAACCAGGGGTGGGTCTCAGAGCCTTGGAGATGTTTAATGAGCCACTCTGCCTCCCACAGCTAGCTCCTCAGATCTCTACAAAAAAGCTAATAAATCCAAGTCCACAAAAACAAAATACTAACAAACTTCATTCAGTAAACTAACACCCTAAGGACGTGCAGCTTGCTCCTGACCAGGACGAGAGTACTCACTTTCTTTGCGAACTTCCCCAAGCGTACCAGTAAGCTCTTCCTTTAAAACCATGGCTTCCTGGGCAATCTTCTCTCCCTTGTCTAATAAATTCCAAGTTGCTTCCTCCACAGAAGCTAGAAGAACTCTGGCTCTTTTTGAACATCCTTTCTTCCTGTTGGAAGGATTCTGGGGACAATTTACAAGCGTAGTAACCTAAAATTGGAAAAATACAAGTCACTCAGACAAATTGTGAGAACACAGTCCCCAGAACAAATGGAAGTATATCATAGTAACTAACATAATTCATTCCCAGGACTATTGGTACATCCCCAAAAGTCAAGTCAAAGCCCCAAGAGCAACGTTATCAGTCACCACAGAGTTCCCAACTAAAGGAAGGGAGGGAGGGAGGGACAGCCCTAGAGATTTCATCTCACCAAGTTTTATTATTGGAACAATGCTTTAGAAGATAGTCTGCGCATCTATGAAAACCTTGATAAAGCAGTCAAAAATGAGAATAGAAAATCATAACTATCAAATAATTATAAAATAAAATTTATTATCACTTTGTAGTCAGCAATCTACATTAAAAAGGAGGCAAAAATAACTATAATTAACTCAGTAATTCTTAGTCTATTTAGGCTAAGAATACAGATTACCAATATCAGGGTCGGGGGATTACTCTAGAATGCATAAAGCAGTGGTTACCTCAGTTAGACAAAACCCAAACATTTACTATAATCTACATTTCTGGCCCTTTGCAACCTTTCTTACCTCTCTCCTACACTCTCCCCTAATTCAGTTAGCCTCTCAAATACAAGTCCCACTCAAAATACCCTATAAAGAGGCCTTCCTGACCACCCCCCTCCCCACTTTCTATCACTCTGTCCCCTTACCATTTTATAGTTCTTCAAAACACTTATAGAGCCTGACATTCTTATTTGTTTACATGTTTATTGCATGCTTCCAATACTAAAATGTAAACTCCATGAAAGCAGGAAATGTGTTTTGTTCTCCAGCCCCCAGAATAGTGCACAAAGTAGGTTTAAATCAGTATTATTAAATTTTTTACTAATCAATGTCACCCCAATAAATTTAACAAAATGTGCAATAAATAAATATTATAGATGGCTTAATGAAGTAGTATAAAAGAGGGACTTCTTAATGTCTATATTTTGAATTGCCTGAATATGTTAATAACAAACACATATTACTTTTATAAATATGTTTACAACAAAACTCATGATAAGAGCATTATTTGGAGATAAAAATTAAACATCTATATTTGGAAACAAAACCTCATACCAAGTTACATTGTGAAAAATATCCACTTCTTAATTAAACATTGAACCGCAAAATTTGGTTAATATTTCCATATGCAATGCTGGAAGATCACCATCATAGAGAAAAAAATAAAATAAACTGACGTCCAGTATTTAAAATAGGACATCTGAAGCACCTAACGAAAGCTAGACTTCTGCATGTCATCAAATAGCTGAGGCTTATAACAACTATCTAAGTACCACTTCACTAAGAACAGACAGACAGACAGACAGACATAACTCTGCAGCCTCTGATGATTTTGCTTGTTCGTCTGCACTTTTATCGGCCCTGCCCTGTCCAACATACCCTCTGTTTTATTCTAATTGGCTTTATCCCCATGTACACAACCCAAGTAGAATCCCTCAAGGCAAGTCTTTTTTCCTCTCTTGGAAAATGTGAACAATCATACTATTCGAGATGACTATGCGAAGATTAAATAATGCAAAATGTCTTGTAAAATGCATAACATGACACAAATATTGGTTGGCACTAAACATGTATTCTCTAGTTCATCCCCTACGTGGATATGTTATGGGGTCCTTGTCAAAGGTGTTCTCTCTGGGTCTAAACTTAACCTTGCTCTTGGGATCCCCTGTGCTGAATGTGATGAAGGCAGTTAACAAAGCACATTCTTTATAAGCAGCTTTACATGCAGCCGATTAGGGCCACATGCCTTTACCATGCATTATATAAACATGATAATAAGTCTGGTTTATTAAATGGGTTTTCATGTGTTCCAAAAATAAAATATCTCACTATTGTCAAATTTATATATCAAGAGTTAAAAGATATTTGTCCAGATTAAGACAAATTACAGTACCTCGTTTAAAATCTTTGTTTAAAATGAAGAATAAGTATCATTGTTTAAAATGTTCCCTCAGAAAGTATTTTAAGTGCCATAATTCATGACGCTTCCCACTGAACATTCCTCTATTATTGTTCAGATCTTCCATGTGCTAAATGTTTTCCATAGAATAGCCTGAGCTTTGAAATTAAAATGAGCATTCCAGAAATGCTTTATTCCCTACAATAAATGCCAGAGTAAGAAATGTGAAAAGAACATTGTATAACACTGTGCTTTCATTTGAAAAAATGCAATTGCAACTTGGTAATTATTCAGTATTAATCTTTTATGTCTATGTCTTCTATTAAAATGTTCCAATATGGTTATTCATTATTGATTAAACAAAAGTCAATTGATGTTTTCAAAGATTAATTTTATTTCATAAAATAAATATGGCTTGGTAAACCTGGGGGAAAGGCTAAACCTGTTGGTTTTTTTTTTAACCCCAACTCACCCACAGTCCAATGACTCCCATTGGTGATTGTCAAGACAGACAAATTTTCAAAGGGTTGCGCAGCGGGGTACATAATGTCATTTGAAAAAGTCTCCCATCTTGTGAAGGAATATCAGCAACCAATAAAATTAGTTTGCAAGTTATTCTGTAAAATAATTCCTGTTTCTTTTGTGGTACAATATCAGTTACATTTTTATAAGGAACACAAACTTTAGTTGGAATTTATAGCAAAGATGACTCTAATGTAGGGCCTAGGCCCATGTCTTGTTAACCTTTCTTTTTGTCACTGATGCACAACCCTGCCCTTTCCCTCTCTCTCAAACCTCAGGAGGTCGCTCTCATATGCAAAAACTTCAGTATCAGGCTTGAAGCTCACAAAGAACTTGTGTTTACTCACTTTTCCTCAGTCTACAAATGTGCGCTAGACCGTAGGCATACACCTTCACCAAGTGCCTCACTGAAATGGTCCTAAATTAGAGACTTCAAGTAATATGAAAAGAAGAAATTTCCTACTTTATTCATTTTGCATTTGCAAAATTTCATAAAACCAGGTGTAATTTTAATGGTATATAATATAAATATATTAAAATTTAGAGTACCAACAAAGGGGTTTTCTAACCTTTCCTAATTCAGGTATGCTTCTCTAGATGCTCCAAAGATACTAAAAATTAAATTGATAACCTTAGTGAACCAAGCTATTAACTGTCATTATAGAGCAACACTAGGGTACAATAGGAGCATTGCAGAACATGGTGTAAGGTTGGGATTGCATCAGTGCTTTCAGGACCTTAGACTAAAGCTAGTTCTGTGGAAAGCCTTTTCTAATGCCAACTTGGGTAACACATTTATATTCTACATCATGTTCTTTCCCATTCTAACTAATTCTTTTTTAATTCTACTACCTTTGTAGCATTAAAAGGCCATGTTAACAGCCATCTCTTTTCTTATTAGTTAAAACACGTTGAATTTTAACCTTTCTCCATTAGCTTACAGGAGCCTTCAGGGCTACGTTTGCTTCCTTGAGTTAATTTTAATGTGTGAAATAAAACCTAAGACATTTAAGCCATGTTAATTAGCTGAAATTTCAAGAAGAATTCTGAAAAAAAAAAATTTAAAGGTTAAGAAAATAAAATTGTCTATAGATAAGTAAAACCAGGGATGCTAGTCTTGCATGGGAGTGGGGGGGGGGGGGCCAGAGGGGTTCAAGTCATTAATAATTTCAACTGTTCCTTATTTCCTACAAAATACAACATTTACTGTATTAACAAAAGTACTAGGAAAACTGAAATGTTAGGAACCCAGCAAATGAATCCTCATTAACTAACACTCAACTCTCCCTCCAAACAATCTTCTTTTAGTTCATCTCAGGCCAATAAACACTTATGGAACACATATGTTCAAAAACTATGCCTTCAACATTTAGAAAATAAAGATGAGTAGGTGCCAGTACGGGAAGAGAGATACAACCAGCAGCATATGAAAGAGAAAATGATAACTGCTTACCCTTATAGGTACAAAGAAAGTCCTAAAGAGACGGCAAACATTTACAAGGATTAAGGAAGGCTTCTAAGGACAGCATTTAAGCACGGAGACCTTTCTGTCGTGAGAGGCAGAGGGGAAGGCGAGGCAGGTTAAAGCAACCATGTGCAAAGGGAGAAGAGATGGAAATACTTTGTCTGTGAGTAGCAGCAAGTCAAGTTTGGCAAAGTGTGGGGTAAAAACAGGAATTTGGGTAAGAAATGAGGCTCGGAAGTAGGTGGCAACTTAAATATGAAGTATTAAAAGCCATGGCAACAGTTACTATTTAATTCAATAGGCAAGAGACACTTGCCACAGCACGCCCAAAGTGGAAGCTGCCTTCCACCAACCTGCCTCTCCTTCGTCTGTATTTCTTACCTCAGGGATTGACACCTCTTACCCTAGGCAGAAACCAAAGGTCCTCTGGCCTACTCCCTCTCTCTCATCCTCCTCTCCAGATTCCTTATAGCATCTCTTTAAAAGCCTTAGTTTCTGTCACCTTTTCTCCAGCCCACAGCCACAGCTTCTCGTGGCTGCTCACTGAATTAATGCCCCAGCCTACATTCCTTCCCAGCCATGCTTCATGACACAGAAACAGGAGGCCTCCTGGAGCCTCAATCTCAGCCCCATCCTCCACTCCACTGTTATGAAAGGTATGTGCCTTCCTCGCGCTTCCACACCCCTCCCACACCCCGATCAGAGCCATCTCTCTACAACGCTAATCCGACACACTCGCACACCAATGTAAAATGCTCCAATGGCTCCCTGCTGCCTACAAAATAGTCTAAAGCATGATTTATGAGGCAATTTCTTATCTCACTTCTCACTAAGTTTTCACTCTCATCTTCCATTCATGAAGTTTGACCACATAGAATTTGGCAACCTCAACCTGGAATAACTCCCTCCCTTCACAGCCCTCTTATATGTAGCTCTCACACCACTCATTAGTGTTTTATAATTAGCTGTTAACATCCTGCCCACCCAGCTTCACCATGAACTCCATAGGGACAGGGGCTTAACTCATCCTGAGCCACCATAAATCACAAAAATATAAAAACCCAGAGCTGGCATACTATAAGTAATAAATAAATAGTCATTGGCATAAAAGATGACTGCAACTCTAGATTTTAGAAACCTTAAACCAAGAGCCACAATGTTGAGCAATTTATACAGTTACCAAGAGAGCCCACAGTTAGGCCAAAATTAAAATTTTAGTGATAACACATGGTAGTTTTCATCAAAAGAAATTCCTTAATGTGAGAGAGTCTATCACTTCCAATATCTAGATCATGGAAAAGCAAATATTTATAAATTCTTAATAAACAAGTCTCCATTCTTATGGCTTATTTAGGATCTGTTCAGCTCAAAGTGATCTAAATCAAGTATATATTTATATTCAGTCTTCCTAGTTATGTAGTTCAACTTCAAACTGTAAATAAAAAGAGCAGGCACACAATTTTCATAGCTGATTTTCATTTTTTAATCTATGTACTGTGGCTGCCATACAGTACCATAGCATACATGACTTAAACCACAGATACTTTCGCCTAGTTCTGCAGGACAGAAGTCAACATCCAGGTCAGCAGGGCCTGAGGCCTCTCTCACTGGCTTGTAGATAGCCAGTCACCTTCTCTTTCTAACATCTTTTTTCTCAGTGAGCAAGCATCCCTGATGTCTCTATGTCCTAACCTCCTTTTACAAGGACACCAGTCATTTTGGAGTAGGGCTCATCCTAATAACTCCATGATAACTCAACGATCTCTTTAAAGATCCTATTTTCAAATGCAGTCACATTCTGAGGTACTGAGGGTTAGAGCTTCAACATACGAATGGGGGTAAAGGGGAATACAATTCAGCCTATAACAATCCTCACCACAAATGACACAAAAAATATAAAACCACCACCATCTTTTTAAATATAATTTAGGGTTTTGTTTCTTTATTAGATTAACAACCACTGCTAACATGAGCTATTACTTTGGCGCTATTGAAGGACAATCAATAAAAAAGTACATAGAGCTCCCCACCCCCCCACCCGCCCCCCCAATTCTCCCAGCCCTCTGAGCCATGCAGATGGCATAACAAAACAGAGATTTACATGACAAACACAAACAGTTGTAGCTAAATGTTCCAATCCAAGTAGTGCACTTATTCCTGGAAAAAATTATAAATTCAAACACAATTAGGAAAAGGCCATATGCTGAGACTAATGTCAAATAATAGTTTCTTCCAGTTTTTATGTAGCTACTCAGCACCCAGAAACAAAAACCCAATTTTAGACTCCACCATTCATTTATTTAACAAATATAGACAGTGCACTTGCACTGTGCCAGTAGGATACGGCAGTGAGACTAAAAACACAGAGACTAAAAACACACCTAAGTAGTTATATAACATAATAGCAGGTATTAATATGAATGGTAGGGAAGGGCTACCTTAGAGTCGGTATCAAGGAAGTCATCTCTGATTGGGTAACAAGGACCCCCAAGCAAGTAAGACATTTGAGTATCTGGGGGGAAATATTTTGAACAAAGAGAACAGCAAGTGCAATCTCTAACATAGGAGCTTGACTGGTGTGCTCCAAAAGCAGCAGGAAAGCCAGTACACCTACAGCAGGGTGAGGAAGGAGAGAGCATTAAGAGATGAGGTCAGGCTAGCATCCAGGCACCAAATCATGCCAGCCTTGTAAATCAGCACTAATACTCTCAATTCTACTCTCATGATTGGAAGTAACATGATCTAACCTAAAACTTAAAAGGATCATTCTGGCTGCTCTCAGAGAACAAACTGAGAATTAGGCAGAAATGGAGTAAAGAGGTGCGAAATAGAAGGAAAAGCAGTTAGGAGGTTGTTTCAGCACCCCAATTGGAGACCAAACTGGCTTGTTCCAGGGAGCAGTAGTAGAGTTGTTGAAAAGTGACAGAATTCTGTCATTCTGAAGTGAGTCAACAAGGTTTGCTAATAGATTGGATGAGGTATAAAAGAAATAAAGGGTCAAGGATGACTCTATTGCACGTGGCCTGAGCAGCTGGGTGTACGAAGGTAATATTTACATAAGGAGATATTAGGAGGGAAGGGAATCAAGAGTGGAGCTTTAAGCATGTTAAGTGTTTTATTACAGTTGCTAAACTGGAGACTAGTAATACAATTCTGGAGCCAAGAAAGGTAAATTCTGGAGATATGTTTCTTATAGCTTAGACTGTCATTTGAATTACAAAAATTTCAAAGATGCATGAGAACAGTATTTGTTTTTGGAAATCACGAGACTGTATAAGATCTCCTAAAAACAAAGTATAGCTAGAGAAGTTACTAAACTAAGGTTTGGGCACCCCAACATGTAGAGGTAGTATTTCTCAGGAAACCCAACCATGAACCTATTCATCCTAGGATATGTGGCTTTTGCCATTTCAAATGTAATTATTATTTAGAAAAGATGCTTAATTTATACAAAGCAATAATTCAGAGACAAATTTAGTCTTCAGTAAAAAAATAAAATTAAATGTTAATCATGCAATCTCCTTTTCTACAAATCTTTCCAAAAATGCACTGAAAAACTATCAAGATGCTGAATTATGCAAACTAAGGGGAAATTATATTCACGCTGCTATTTTACCTAAATCAAGCAGTAATCATTCTAGTGAATCAATAACCAATGGGTTATAATAGAGTACTGATTCAAAGAAGTGCTGAGAAAGAAAAAGCAGAAGGACAATTCTTTTCCATCAATAACCATTGACTTCTTGAAAGAAACAAAATAAGAACTGAAAAATCCAATAAGGCCAAAGCTGGCCCTAAAAAAAAGAAGGAGCTGATTTCACATGGTCACACAGTCCCTTGGTCCATTCAGCCCAGCTTTCCACTTCCAACAGTGATTATGGTGGGATATGGTTATGACCACTTAATTCTGTGCTCCAGCTTTCTTTAATGATCATTTATAACCTTATCAACTATAAAATTGAATAAACTATGCCAACATGCTTTGTCAACACTAACTTGTGAAGTTTTATCTGCCTCTTACTCCCACTATCTGATGTCAGATTATTTTTTTCCTATCTACTCTAAACCATTAGCTCTTTTTCCTTTTCTCTTATAACACAAAACTCCTTTTTATGAAAGATGCCCAGGAAAAAAATACAATTATCACCAGCTCCTCATGTATGAGTAAGATATATTAATAACTGATGTTAAGCAAGAAAAACAACAGAAGATAGTGATTAGATTTATAGGGCTCTATGGTGAAGATCTATAGCAACACAAATGTGGTTTGCATACAGCCCATCAGTGATATACATACAGATGCTCAGTTTAAAATTGATTAGGTTGTGTCCACTCACTTGTCAGGATTGTCTCTAAGTCAACGAAAGCCATTTTGCCTCATTTACTGGTGAAAATTACACATCAATCACCATCTTAAATCCTTTTGGCTAGCGGCTGACCTTTGATACCCTAAAGTACCTCCTTCAAAGCACTGGAGATGACCATAGTCCCTTAATTCTAAAACACCATCAATTATAGCATAAACCATCAATTTAACTACTTAGCAGAAAGTAAATGTGGATAATATTTTGTCAGTATTGAACCTTCTTTAACCAAGGCTTAGCCATGAGGCCTATTGTCCCAGGGAAGGAAAGAGCCAGCTTTGAAACTCAGATACCATTTATCATTGAGTTTCAAAGCTGGCTTTCCTGAAATCTTAAGCAAAAACAGGTACGAAAGCCATTAGAGAAGAAAAAAATCATTTTCTAGATTCTTTTAGTTCTCAATTAGCAAAAGTCCTATCTGATAGACTGATTTAAAAAAAAAAATGACCTGGTCAGATAAGAAAAAGAAGTAGGGAAACTCTCCTCACCTTACCCCAAGTGACTATTGGAAGAAGTTGCTGATAGGTAAGATACATGTCCTTATTTCTCCCCTATACGCTTCTCCCAGATTAGGGATCTGAGTTAGCATGATTGAGAGAAGACACTGAAAGCAAAGGGAGTTTGGTTTCATTTATCTTTGGGACTCTGGAAAAAACTGCTTCATGAGCTTCCTTGCACAAACTTTTGGATGGAAACAGTGAAATCTCAGCATTGTAGGTTAATTAGGTAGAAAAAAGACCAGCTTAGCTTTCCCAAGCCACTCTTGATTCCCATGAAGCATGGATAAGACCCAGACAATCCTAGATATCCTAAAGGCCAATCAAAACGTGGCTGTGTTGAAGACTGGTGGGCCTGCCCTAAGCCCACCCACAGTAAAAAGCAAGGTGACCCTGCAGTAGAGGCCGAGAGGTGAAGAAATAATGCTGGGCATCGGATGGAGCTGGGACTCTGGGGTCTGAAGCACCATCAGGGGCCCAGGTGAGGTTAAGTCATCCTGGGAGAACCATGGACTTTAACCAAGCTGAGAGAAAGAAGTCCTCAAATTTTATCAGCTATAGACTACATCAGGAAATGCACAGAGGTACCACAAGAGAGCCATGCATGGGACTGGTCATCCCCCAAAGGTTGCCAGTCCAGAGAACATCCTAGATCATCCCACTCTTAGTAACAGGCAATAAATATCCAAAGGTCACCACACAGATCCAAAAGGCCTATGTCCCACCCCGATGAGGTCACATAAGCAACACCCCCACACCAAACACACATTTCTAGTCATTTTATCTAAAGAACCTGAGTATTTACCAAAAGGGAGTGTTTACATTACAGAATCACACCAGTCTGCCAATTTTATTGGCTGAAGTACAAGGCATTTATTGGCTGGGAGCTTATGAGGAAGATCAGATCACTTATGGAAGACACAGGGGCTATAAAGTGTACTACAGGGAAACTCATGACCCACCACCACTACCACCACAAGAATCAAAAAGGAAAACTACATTAAATGTTCATATCCATTTTAAGATGCAGCCTAATTTCAGAATTGTTAAAAATGTAAGGTGGAGAAAGTGGGAAAATGTGTCTAAATTGAAGAAATACAATGTTCTGCAAATAAGGGTTGAGAATGCAAATTGTTTCCTAAGAGGAAACACTTTTCTGAAAACTGCTACCCTTTTTAAGCCTTAATTTGTACAGCATCAGTACAATGATACCATATATCTCCAAATTCTGCTTTAACAAGGTTAAGTAACTTTCCCAGAGTTAAAAATTATGTCTAGTTTGTAACAAACTGTGTCCTAGTTCCAAAACATCCTAAAGGAGAAACACTAGCTCTTAAAAATCTGCTCCTTTCTCGGGTCGTGTTTCCTGGTGCCTCAAAGTCATTTTTGAGAAGAGAATTGATATGAGATTGATCACAGGCTTGGAGAGAGAAGGAAACAGGGGTGGCTAGGCCTAACTAAGGGTGTAGAGAGGCAGAGCCTCTTCAGAAGAAATGCACAGGTCCACACAGCAAGATAATCACCGTGGGCAGCCCCTTCAAGGACACAACTTCAGAGCAACAATGAGTATCAGTTTGGAAATCCCCAGTAACTTCACCACTAAAACACCCTTAGATCACTAAAGGTCAATGGTTTTCAATTCTGGTTACACAACGTTGGAAATTATAAGTTCAAATGTATAGTCTCCTACACCCGTGCTTCTCAAACATCAGTGTGATACAAGCCACCTGGGATCTTATTATACCATAGATTTTGATTCAGCGGGACTGGGGTAGGGCTGAGGGTCTGCATTTTTTAGGATTTCCAAAATGAGCATGAGACTATCAGTTCTCAGACAACATGTTGGTAGCACCAAGGACCTCATCCAGTAGCTATACAAGAGAAATCACCTGGAAGGCTTTTTTAAAATTCTGTTAATGAGGTGGTACTCTAGAAATTCTGATTTAACTTGCCTTAGTTGTGACCTGATGTTTACAAGGTCCTCAAGTGATGCCTTGTATAGCTAAGGCTGAGAAGCACTGGTGCAGGTGATTGTAAATGTAAACTTCTTCATGAGATGAAATACCACACCATAACTTCAGACTTGTACATTATAAATCTCTTCCCTCACTACCACTTCCTCTACCTCAAGCAAAGTCCACCACATCAAGGATGCCATGTGAATTAGGTTCCCAGACCCAATTCCAATTGTGCCTTAGGGTGTGGCGGGGAGCAGGAGGAGATCAAACACTAACAAGCAATTTTTGATTCGTCAGCTGGGTGTCCTACAGTTAAACTCAATTCTGACACTATCTACACTGAGATAGCACCACATTCCACAAGTTAAGAGCTCAGTCCTACAAGAATCACCCTGCACTTTCAGTTGCCACTCTAGGGTCTGCCTGTGCTTCTGACAAACTGGCTATAAACCAGATGTTCCCATGATTTAGGCTGACCAGATGTACCAGACATTTTATGTGGGACAGAAAACACCAGTACTGCCCTGTTTCAAAGAGTACGTATGGTCAGCCCAGTCTCACTGGGCCAAATTCAAGTGTTTGAAACAGGACAGTACTGGTGTTTTCTGTCCCATTTAAAATGGTACATCTGGTCAGCCTATCAAGACCCCCTCCTTGGGTTTGATTAATTTGCTAGAATGATTGACAAAACTCGAACTGACATTTTACTTACTAGATCACTGATCTACTATAAAAGGATATAAGTCAGGAACAACCAGATGACAGAGATTCACTAGGCAAAGTATGTTGGACAGACTCAGAGCTTCCATGCCCTCTCTGAGCACAGCATCCCCCTACTGCTCACCAAACCGGAAGCTCTCCCAAGCTCATCCTTTGGGATCTTATAAAGGATTTGCTACACAGGCATGATTGATTAAATCATTAACTGCTGGTGATTGAACTCAACCTCCAGCCTCTCTGCCTTCCCAAGAGTTCAGAGCATGGGACTGAAAGTTCCAACCCTCTAATCACAACCATCCCCCATCATTGGGTACTTTGCAAGAGTCACTTTATATAACAAAAGGCACTTTTATCACTCTCAACATACAGAAGTTCTAAGGGTTTTGGAGAGCTATGAGCCAGAACTGTGAATGAAGATCAAATATACATGAAAAATATATTTTAGTCACCTGAATGACCAATATATATTTCTTATAAATCACAGTATCACACCATGGGTACCCAAAACCCTTAAGTCCACCATAACCTAGTCTAGTAGTAGATTGCTGGGTAAGGTAGACTGCAGAACATGGATCTAAGACCTCTCAGCTGCAGTAGTTTTCCTAGATCTGCGGCCAACAGTCCTACTGGGACCTAGAAGCACTAACTGTGCATGTTCCAGAGAGATGATGCAGGAGCTTACCCCAGAAATTCCTTATGAATTTATTCCAGATGGGTACCACCTAACTGCATAAAAAAGACATAGAAGGGGCACCATTCTAGGTCAACTCTTTGACCAAGAGGCATAACTATGCTCACTACTGGCTAATATAATGGCTAGAACAGCAGTTCCCATACTGTAATCACCTAGGGACTTTTAAAATTACTGCCTGATCCTACTCCCGAACATTCTGATTCAATTGGTTTCCTATGTGGTCTGAGTGTCAGGATTTTTAAAAGCTCCCTAAGTGACTTTAATGTGCAGCCAGGGTTGAAAACCACTGGGCTATCAGATCTCAACAAGTAACGGGAATTTTCTGAATGCCTAGATACCACTCTTTCCCAAATGAGGCTTTTGTCTCTCTCACAGGGCTTGGCCACATAACACTCCATCATAATTTATCCCCCAGGGTGCTCCTTACTATGTGTGGGATAGTACCCATCTTACCCTTCCTTAACCAGTGAACACAGAGTATCTCCATGAGAAAATGGTCAGTCTAGAGCAGAGACCTGCTGACCACTTGCCTGTTCCTGTAAATAAAATTTTATTGGGACACAGTCACAATCATTTGTTTACATATTGTCTATGGCTGCTTCCAAACTACAACAACAGAATAGTTACAACACAGACCCTATAGCTGTCAATGCTGAAACTATTATCTGGACCTGCTCTGGAAATGCTTGCTGACCAACAACAGTCTAGAGTCATGAAGGTGTCAAGCAGCAACAGTATCTCCTGAGACAGGCTGGGTGTTCTGAAAGAGCCCAGGGGGTAGAATTATATGTCAAGGACTAAAAATGACCACATCTAGGGAGACATGAACTCTTCCAGCCTTTCTGACAGCTAACTCACAAGTGCTCCCTTCAATCTAGCATTTTCCACTATAAAAGGGCAAAAGGATCTGGGTTTATCAATGTATACCACCTGGCTGCCTATGGCATCAGTTTATAAGAGAAAGATCTTACTCCACAGCTAAACTAGAAGTGGATGCTTGTGAGATTATTCTGAATTTGTGGAGAAAAAGATGAGCTGTTATTGAAACATAAAGTAGTAACAACAGCAGTGGAGTGGCTGGGGATGGTCAGAGAACCCAGAACAGGGCAGCAATATTGGAATGAGTAGAAAGGAAATCAGAGTCTGATAAAATAAAAGGTCTAGGAAGCAAGCTGAGAAGAGGTGAAGCAAGCGCAGACTGACATCTGCCCACAGCTAATCTCAAAGCTTCCAGGTTCTGGTGATGGGGGCACCCCTTGTATGCTCAACCATGAACATGCCAGCTGGGCTCATGATATCTTAACCAATTAGCTACTGGTTTTTCTTATCCTGATTTGAATTTAAAGAGTGGCTCAACTTTGTGTTCCCCAAGGAAGACTATGGCCTAACAATTTTTCCATGGGAGCAGTTTTCTGGCAGTATAAAAATGCAAAATAGAAAAATTCACTTTTTAGAATCAATTCACGTATATAGAATCACCTTAAGCTTTAAAACATTATTGAGGCAGAATTAAGTTTATTTCTTCATCCTACCATAAAAATAACATCTTTATACCTATTAAGCCTTGAGCATATAAATGTTTAAAAAACATTTAATTTACTAACTTTTAAGGTTATATTCAAAACTCCAATATTTGCTTATAATCTACAAGAACACTCTATAGTGCAGACTTGACTTTGAAGTTTCCTTGGCATGTTCAATATTAATTAATTCTGATATAAATTCTAGTAATAGAATAATCAGCAAGGCTACAAAAAAAAAAAGCCTGGAGATAAAACCAAGGAAACATAAGTAAACGGCATCATGCTCACTCAAAATGACCCATAGAAATGACAGAAAACAACCACAAATGAAACTTGAATTCTTTTCTAAAAGAAACGAAAGAAATTATCTTCTAAGAAGTCAAAGCATGTCCTCTTCTGCTACCTGGAAGTCAATCAAATCTGTCTACAGAACAGTGGCAAATGAACTTTTGGACATCTCAGCATCTATTTGGATCTAAATTAATATGCATGATTGCTTTTTTTTTCTTTTTCCCCCTTGGCTGAAGAGGAGAATGAAATAACGTTGAGCGTAGAGCATGGCAGAGAGCTTCTGCACAGGAGCCAGGAAGGAAAGAAAAACATTGTGATTAGAGGAGTAAAGATTAACTACTCACCATCCAGCTATTTGAACTGGATTTGGCTCTAACAAAGAAAAGGGAGTGATTCTCAAAGAAGGTGGAAGCGGTTGCTTTCATAATGAATTTTGTGTGACTCTAGGTGCAAGCATTCCTTCATTGGAGCCCATGTGACAGAGCAAAGCACAGTTGGGAAGAGAGACGTTCTACCCTCTGCTGCAGGAGCCCAGTGCCATTTTACCATCTTGAGGATTCACAGCTTTGGAGACATAGCTACCTTGGCATGTCCATTCCCAATCTCACAATGAGCATCATCAGTAGTTACTATTTACCATCAATAGGATGAAACCAGAAAAAATGGAAAAACATGACCAATAGACTGGTTCAGGAGCACAGTTTAAGTCATATCTTGGAGACTTGACAATCTGGAGATAAGGGGAAGAGCAGAAGAGAGACTTTACCGGACAATCTCCATTCTAGCATTAAGCAATAAGGGCAATTAATGGGAACCCTGGATTGCTGCTACTGATGAGCTTTCAGCCACTGATGAGGTAGGAGGCCGGGAATCAGATTACATAAGAAAGAAAAGCAAAAAAAGAAAGAAAAGCGTCTGGTCTACATAGCCAGTACTCAAGGGAACTGGAAACAGGGAGACCCCAGAGGCTAGAGTACAATTCTGAGACTGAATGTGGTTTGGTAATTGGAAGAATCCATTAAAAACTTGGTAACTACTTAATTTCACTGTCCTGCAACAGCAGAAATTTGTGGACTTGAATTCGAAAACTGCTTCACTAGAACTCTTCCCCATGTCCTACTTCTCTCTATATGTTTTCTAGCTTTGCACATGATATGCATACTTGGTCTAACAATTAAGTTCGTGAACTCATCCTAGAAAAAATGCTACATACCTCTTGCTGAATATCACTACGGTCACCTTCAAAGTACTCCCCTTGGGAAGCTATGCATGAACACCAGCACCTAGTCCGCCCTTCAAAGCAATTTTGGAACTCTTTCTGAAACAACCATCAGAGCTGCTGTCATACGACCCTTGACATCCTGAATGTCATGTCCTCCTTTCAATATTTCCTTTATCTTTGGGTAAAGAAAAAAGTCACTGGGGGCCACATTAGGCGAGAAGGGAGAGTGTTCCAATACAGTTATTTGTGTACTAGCTAAAAAACTCTCTCACAGACAGTGCATGTGAGCTGGTGCATTGTTGTGCATGAACAATTCAAGAGCCATGAATTGTTGGTGAAAAGTTCAAGTCGTTTTTATCTAACTTTTTCACGCAGTCTTGTCAGCACTTCCAAAAAGTAAAGTTGGTTGACTGTCCAGTTGATACAAATTCAGAATCAACAATCTCTCTGATATTAAAAAATTAGCAACATCATTTTGACTCTTGATTTGAAATGACAGAACTTTTTTGGTACTGGAGAATTGGCTGACTTCCATTGTGCACTCTGACGCTTTGTTTCAGGGTCGTATTGGTACAACCATGTTTCATCACCAGTGATAACACGGCCCAAAACATCATCTTGCCTCTCCTCTTGGCAAACTTCAACTCTGCTTTTGTTTATTGGTGAGCTCCTTCAGGACCATTTTTGCACACACCTTTCTCATGCCAAGATTTTCAGTTAAGATTTTTCTAACTTTTCTCTATTGACATTTACTTGGTCTGCTATGCTTCTCACAGTCAGTCAATGATTCTGATGCACAATTCAATGAATTTTTTAATGTTTTCATTAGTTCCGCTCTTTACTGGCTGCCCTGACTTCTCTTCATCAGTAATGCTTTCTCTCCCCTCAGAAAAACATTCAATTCATTTGTACACTGCTGTTTTCTTCATGGCATTATCCCCATAAACTTGGACTAACATGTCCCTGATTTCATTTCCACTCATGCCAAGTTTAATAAGAAACTTAATGTTTGTTTGTTGTTCTAATTCAGGTTCTGACATTCTCGCAACAGCACACAAAATCACGCAATAGTGATCATGAACAACACTCAGCAAGACACTGCGACACATCAACATCAACACAGCTGTGAGACACAGCTATCCCAAGGTTATGAAACCTTACCAAGTTGTTTGTACAGTGCTGCCTATGTAAGCTCATGGTGGCAAGTTTGCAAACTTAATTTAAGTCAGATCACAGTGCTGCCATAGTAAGCACATGGTGGCAAGCTCATGAACTTAATTGTCAGACCTCATATAACAGTCTAACCTGTGTACTGCTTATCTCTCAGTATGTAGTCAATTTCCCAAAGAGGGTGGTGATGGGACCAATTCCCCATCATCCCCGAGAGGCAGGCCTCTCATGACAGACTGCCTTCCAGGCTTCTTGCTAATCTATAATTGTCAATAATTCAGTTGCCCACCCTGATAAAGTCAGCTGTGACCAGGGTGAAAAGGTGACTTGACAGCATATGAAGACTTAACAAAAAAGGAAGCCCTAAAAAAAGGCAATGGGGTGGGAGTTCCCTGATGGTGTAGTGGCTTAAGGCTTCGGCACTGGCACTGTCAGGTTGTGGCCTGGGTTCGATTCCCAGCCAGGGAGCTGCCCACATACCAAAAAGCAAAAAAAAAAGGCAATGGGAAGGTAATTGTTACTGAAGCCATTCACAAATATTCCCATTCTCCTGGCCCAAGGCAGGATCACACATCCAGCACCCACACTGACCACTTGCTTTGATAAAACACCACTAGCTTTGATAAAAACATTACTTGATTTGACACATATTACTTGCTTTGATAAAAACAATATGAGTGAAACTGACATATATCACATCCAGTGGCATTGTAGGGGCCCTTCCATGACATTATGTTATGTTCCCCTGTTACAAAAACAGTGGAAGTAAATGTTGAGATAGAGACTTCATCAGCCTGGGTCCCTGAGTGCCTGTACTAACCACAGACCCCCAGCCAATTCACATTGGACATGTAACTTGAGAAGGATATTAACTTTTTTAAAGCCTCAGAGATTTGAAGGTTGTCTTCTTATCACAGCATAACTTAGCTTATGGTGACTGATAAAAGGGTTAGTAGATATTCTTAAACTAGACCCAATAATTATTTACAGAGTATATAAAAACCATCCCCAAGAGACTCCCAGGAATAAATGGGAGACACTATGGAAGTAGAAACTAGGAAAAGGCCAAGAGGTCCTTCAAATGCTACAAGTGAGAGCCAGTGGATAATGTTTATTACTATCAATCTAACTCTGCATTTGCCTCTTGAAAACATGGGATATACTTACATCAGAAAATACATCTGAACTTCTGTCAAAAGAAAATTTTATAGGCAATATCATATTAAAAGGAGTTTTTATTGTTTTTATCTTAAAGGATTTTGAGTAAATCAATTCTTTTAGCTTACATTCAACATGAATCTGACACATAACAAATTATATTCTGTGTCAAATAAGATTATAGACATTTCTATTATGTAATCACTATAGCATGGTCTAGCAGTTTTTATCTCCTTCAGAGAGAATGCAACATAGAAATGTAAATTTTTTTCACTGCAATTCTGTATAAATAGACTTTGTGCACTGCATTGCCAAACTTAGATCTTGAAAGTGATAAAGTGCAGATGCCTACAGTTGCAATCATAAAAATGTAATTGCTGAGAAAAAATTATTTCTTATCCATTGGAGGAATTTATTACAGAGGGAAGCAACTATTAAGTTATCACACAGAGAAACTGAAAATGAATGATTGAAATATATCCCAGGCTGAACATCCCTGCAAAATGACCTAGTGATTTACCTATGCCCAAAAGAAAAAAACAAGATTAAAGATAAATCAAGTTTAGTGGGAAAGACTCTGGTAACTATAAAAAGAGCATAATAAAGATTTATGAATAAATGAATTTAGAAGTCAGAGTGACATAATAGTATCTATGACCAATTACTCCAAAAATTAAAATGTAATTTTGACTTTGAGTTATACATAGAGATGGTAAGTAATATCTGTGGAACCTTGAAAGCAAAGAAATATAATGTGAAGATAATAATGAGGAAAGGTGAGAATTTTTAATGAGACTACTAAATTGATAACTTTATCTGGTGGCACCATGAACTTAAAGATCATGAACATCTTTTGGAATGTTTTCTAGTATAATCAGAGACTATATTACATACTGAAAATAAACCAGGTAACTATTTCAAATTAAACTCCCTTTAAAATAAATGTGATGAGAAATTTAATATGATGCTATTCTAGAAAAAAACACCCATAATATATTTAATGGGATTTTTCACTTATATTGATATATGATCAAAGTAATAAACATAAGGTTATGCATCAGATCCAAAAAAGTCAGTTATTTTAAATTAATAACTCTGACTTTGAAATGCATTGGCTTTTAATAAGGAAAACCCCATTATAATGAAAATCCAGAGTGTGTCAGACAGAATTCTCCTTTAATGAGATGGTTCTTAAACATGGTAAATATTCTATAAATTACTAATATTTTTAATTTAATTTGACATGAATATTACCAAAATCTAGAAACTTCTTTTCTAACTGGGATATTGGTGAAGTTGGAACCAGCTTTATGAAATCAATAAACATTTTCAAAAACATTGACAATAATCTTTAAAAAGATAAAATTAGCAATTACACTTATTTATAATTAAGAACTATCTGAAAAAATATAAAAAGAACTATCTGGCATATCAGTACTAATTTCTCTTTCCCTGATTCATCCTCTTGCAGATCATGAAAAGTCTAAATCCAGAAACATTAAAAGCCCGTAATGAACTAAAATGAACATAATCACACTTTTTTAAAGAGTTAAATTTCTTTCCAATCAAATAAAATAACTTCAGGTCATTTTTACCCTTCTGGGTGGACTGAATAAATGTTTATAGATTATTATAACAATTTTTAGACATTTCAGAATATATACACAAACTGAACAGCATACTCTGTTATGTGAATTTGTTTACAATACTCTCTATTGATTGCTATTATCAAGTACTTGACTAAAGCAAAACATCTATTGGCTTAAGTTAGAATAAAAAAATAGTTTCTCCATAATGATACTTTCTCTATTCATACACAATGTCAGCAGCCTTTGTTATTAGCTAGTCTTAAGAGTCCAACTGTTATGGAACAAGTCAGGGTTATATAATGGCATTCATGTACTTGCCCTTACTAGCCATTTCCACAATGAAAGCTATTTCCCCATCCCACACCAGTTATGATATAAGAACAAAATCTTAAATGACTTGTGAGAACTCATTTAAAACTTTCCCCAAAAATGTTGGTGATACGTATGAAAAAGCCTAAGAATTCTATCTTGGTCACTTACTTTTACATTTAGTAACTAATCCTAGGACACAATTCAAACTGATGACAAAAAATTACACACAAAGATTTTCAACACCACGTTATTTATAACACTAAGACACAGAAACACCCTAAATGTCCAAAAATGAGAGGCTATTTTAAAAAAACTATGGATGATTAAACAGCAATTTTATTAAGTCATGCTTACAAAGAATGGGATATTATCAAAATATCATTTTAAATGGAAAAGCAAAATAAAACCTACAAATACAGTCCTCTCTGCCTTGTTTACATATATTCTTCATATATAAGATATGTAAATACATGAGGGCGGTCCAGAAAAAAATCCAGCTATAAATGCCTCTATTTTTCTTATTACATGGCTGGATACTTCCTGGACAGCCCTCGCATACTCTAATGTTATAAAGTACCAAAGGGATTAAAATTCACTATACTGTAAGTCAATTCATCAAAACATTAGTGTTAACCTCTTGGTAGTAAAACTGTGGTTTTTTCTATCTTTTGTTTTGTTCTGTTCTGCATTTTTAATCATTTCCGTGAATTTTATCAGAAAAACAATAAATAAATTTTTTGTTTCTTTTTACATGAGACAGGGATTTTAATGAAGTCTCCATAATCATCTGTATCAATTTCAAGCCAGATATTAGTGCTGTTAAGACTGCCAAGTTCATAATTAGTGAAACATATACTCATATTTTGACTTGTGCAACATATATCTACTTGTGCTAAGTAACATGTGTACACAGTCCATTCTCAGAGCAGAACATTTTTAAGTATCAGAGGTAAAGTCAATACAGCTTCTCACCCAAGAAACCCTTGAATGCTTCACAGCCTTAGAAAAAGGGACCATTTGTCTTAGAAGGTGAGCCTAAGAGGGAGTTTCCTCACAAATTTTGGGTTAAGGACAAATAAATTAAATCCACACTATGGTATAAGTTTCTTCAAGCTCTGCTTTCAGAAAATCCAGTAAATAAAATATAGACTTACACAATAAATAAGTCGAAGAATGATTACACATATTATCAAAGGATGTTCACTTTATGAAAGACTTTATCACAGATTCCTCAAATAGCTGATTTTCTCATACATTTGGGTATTTTAAAAATAATTTCCTATTTGACAAAAGAGCCACAATGTAGGAACACCTTTGGGCAAGTCACTGAAATTCTCTAGGCTCAGTTTCCTCATCTATATAAAGACGTTTTAACCATGTTGCCTGCCTTACTCAGTTTTCTTGACTATCAAGAAAGGTAGTTTATGCATAAGTACTTCAAAAACTGTATACAAGGGCTGTCTGGAAAAAAAATCCAGCCATAAATGCCTCCATTTATACATATTATTACATGGCTGGATACTTTTCGGACCGCCCTCGTATACATACTATTATTGCTGTTAATTTTAAAAGAGAATGGGGGGATTCTTTTAGAATTTTATTATTATTACTAAACAATACTTTTCTACATTTCAACAACACTTAAAGGACAATTTTAGATAACATATTTATTCCACAAAAAATAAATCTCTTGGTTAATTACCTATTTTTCCTATGTTTTTTAGTTATTCCACACTTACTACGTATTGTAATTTGCATGGTATTAATACCTGAATTATGAGAGGTTCCAGTAGCTTCTCTACAGTGAAAGTTTGGACCCGCAGATCATGGGGATCGATATTCAGAGTGATTGGTGTTTCAGCAGACATGCTGCCTGTGCACAAAAACAAAAGACACTCATTAATAAAGAAAAGTACTCTGGGGAGTTCCCAGATGGTGTAGTGGCTTAAGGCTTTGGCGCTGGTGCTGTCAGCGCTGCGGCCTGGGTTCGATTCCCAGCCAGGGAGCTACCCACATACCAAAAAGCAAAAAAACAAACAAAAAAACAAAACAAAAAAAAAAAAATTGAAAAAAAATTATTTAATAAAAAAAAAAAAAAAAAAAAAAAAAAAAAAAAAAAAAAAAAAAAAAAAAAAAAAAAAAAAAAAAAAAAAAAAAAGAAAAGTACTCTGAAGCAGCGGTTCTCAACTTATGGGTCGTGACCCCTTTGGGGGTCAAACGACCCTTTCACAGGGGTCGCCTAAGACCATCGGAAAACACATATCAGATATTTACATTATGATTCATAACAGTAGCAAAATTACAGTTACGCAGTAACAATGAAAATAATTTTACGGGGGTCACCACAACATGAGGAACTGTATTAAAGAGTTGCGGCATTAGGAAGGTTGAGAACCACTGCCTAAAGGGAAGCACTAGTGAAAATCAGAGCACATGAGGTTTGTATTCAGGAGCTCTTCCTGATATCACCTATAGCCCTCAGAGGACCAGCGTGCCAAGGCCACCAGCAGAGAAATGAGATATTCTCCAAGTGTTCTTTGAGGTCATACTGTCTAACAAATTAATCTATGCTAGCGTGTTCATGACTAAGCTAATAACTCAGCTCAGATGGTTTTGCATTTGATCAGGAGTCTGCAGTGAAAAATAATAGCCAAGTTGGTGAGACACATCTGACAGTACACAAGTCTTTGACTTCTATGAAATGATAGCACTGAGGCAACTAGAGCACATATTTTGCCTGTTCTTGTTAATGATGATTTAGACAAGGAGCCATGTAGGACTTTGGAAGACACTGGATTAATCTCTACTTGTTTTAGGAGTTGTTAATTTGAGGGTTTTGATTGGAGCAGAAAGTTGGAGGCAATTTATATTCCTGTACAGAAAAAAAACTAATATAAATTGACACAGTTATTATAAAAAGAGAGAAGAAGTCTCTGAGAAGACATTGATATTTGGGCAAGACAGAATAAGAAAAAAACTACAAACCACTCTTCCAGACATTAACATTCATCTTAAAAATCAATTCAATAAGATTTTTGCATTAAGAATATACATATATATCAAATGACCATATGTGGCATATCACCACATATTTAAACTAACACATCACCCATGAAGACTGTTACCTAAATCATTGAGCCCCATAATTTTACATTAACTTCTTCACAGTCCATAAGCAACCTGTCAGTATTTACTGAAGCTCCACAGAGACAAACAGTAAAAAAACATGTCTCTCCTATATATTACTAGGCCTGTTAAAAAAAAAAATTATAGAACACAGAAAACTATATTGCTATATATGCAAAAACCTTCCCACTTAGCTGTTTATCTTTTTCTTCTAGTTTCCTATATTTGCAGGCTAAGAGTGCCAAATCTTCCCCTGAAAAATATTCTGGCATTCCCCATAATACCCCCAGAAACTAAAACAAAAAGAAATAGAAGTACTTCTTTTACTTTAGTTTCTCTATTTATTACTTTATATATAAAGGCAAATAATTGTTTTCCTCTTAATTGACTGCTTGGCTCTATGAATGGATGATGGATGTATAGATAATGAATGAACGAGCACACACTGCCATGGCATTTCTCTTATCCAAGATCAATCCCGTCGTTGCTTTCATCTCAATCACAGTGATTCTAGAAGAGAGAATTGTTCTTTTTCCTATATGCCTGCCTCCAGTCCCTAAAAGTTATCAGAAGCTCAGGGTAAGACCCATGTTCTCTCCCAGCTCCTATTCCTGAGAGTCTACCCCAATTCTCTTCCTAGACTTTTTAAATTCCCACTAGACTAGTTTCATAAAATCAGCATCTCTTCACTCTTCAACCTCTCCCACTCTACTGAATCCTTTCTCTGGATCTATAAATATGTTATTACATATATTTGAAAATAATCACAATCTGCGTATGGATATAAGTGAAAAGATAATAAGTGTTTTCCCAAGACTCATCTACACTGTATCTGCTACATGAGCAGAGAGAGAAACCCATACACGCATACACACAAAACCGTCCTACAACTAAAACATGATCCTCATTGACTCTTATCTTTAAGTACTCTAATTCTTAGATGAATAATATAATATGTGTTTTTAAATAGAGGCACATACTGTAGAGTCCAGAAGGCTTACTGCTCTTCAAATGACTACACTCCATGATTCTCTTAGTATAAAAATGGAAATTTGAAGCATTCTTGAAAATAATAGGCATCTGCTAAAAGGCTGTCTCCAGTGACTTAACACAGAAATTTGTACATAAGCAAAACAGTGAATTTCAAATATGATTATAATCAAATATACTCATAATACTTACATTCTTTCATGTGTCTTCAGCAAAGTTTGATGTTAAAAACAAAGATAATTATTCTGACAGTCTCAAATAAAAACTACTTGTGACAACTCTAATAATTTATTAAAGCATTTAAATAAAATTACATACTCCAAAGTTGACTATACTACTAAACACTCCAATGCATACTAATCATTTCATGTATAGTATCAAACTGTTTCTAGTCAACTCCGGAATTTATAATAAGTAATTTGAAGAGGAAGAGGGGAGGACAATTTACTCATTGAGTGTCCTAGGATTACTCTAGCCATGTTTTCAAGTTGCTATAATACATTTATTATTCATCTCTTAAAAATCACTGAAAATGTTGAGTGTTTTACATAAAACCCAACAGTACTGTTGTATGGAGAGGTAGAGACTCTTCCTAAAATGTGGCACATTCCTAAATAGTTCTCTTATTGAAAACAACCCAAATGGCCTGCTCAGGGCCTCCTTGTCCCCTCTAAGACTGTCATGTCTATCCCTGCTTTCAATCTAATCCTGACTCTACCACAAGCCACTCACACAAAACACCTACAATTCCTTTACTTATTAAAAGCTATTTTGCCTTGAAAAAAATTATTCAAATTGTATTAAATGACAAAATGTTATTTGATTTTCTTTTCAAGTGGAAGTACAAATTACTGTTATTATCCTATGATATACCAATATATAAAGACACAAATCCCTATGATTTAGCCCTTTATCATCTTGCTTCTCTCTCCTTTCCACTGGTTTCATTTCCTTTCTAAAAGTAGAAACAAAGGGAGTTCCCTGGTAGTGTAGTGGCTAGGCTTTGGCACTGTCAACACCGCAGCCTAGGTTCGATTCCCAGCCAGGGAACGACCCACATTAAAAAAAAAAAAAAGTAGAAACATGATTTCTTTTCTCAATTATGCATCTGAAATGCAGAAGGTATGCTTCAAGAAAGGCTCCAAACACTATTGCGAAATGGTTTCTCGCAAATGCATTTCTAAGACTGAAATATTTTATTTTTGTGTGGTTTTGGTTTTTGTTTTTGTTTATCCAGTCATTCTACCCACCACTTCAATTCCCTCTAACACAGGCATATCTAAATTGACAGATAGTATATTCCCATAGTGACCTTTCTACATAGCCTAGAGCCAATCTATGCAATAAAATACACCCTTCAGTCTCCATAGCCATTAGGGTTCTATGAAATGTGTGCTCACAAAAGGATATACTTGTTACCCTTCTCACGACAAGTACTATCCTACATATAAGTCAAGTCAAGGTGGATGATATTGCTTTGTTCTTTCATCTCAGGGACAAGAAGTAGAAAATAATGTTGTGAACTAAAATAAGTAAGTGAACCTTCACAGCCATTAAAAAGACGTCCTTTCACAGCAAAATTCACAATGGGTTTTCAAAGCTACATTGAGCACCAGAATTGGAGGCAAAGAAAATAAAAAATTAAGGAGAGTAAAAATTATCCACATTATATGTAATCCTGCTAGAAAGAGAGTTTTCTAAACAAGGGATAAAAGACGAACCTAACTTAGCCGAATTATCTACTAAATTTGTAAGCACGTCTTTAAGACACATTAAATAAAGAAAGTAGTTGAGTTCATTTCTCAATGACAAATAATATGAAGTAATAAACCAACAAGTCCTTGAAGAACCATGGCTAAATATAATTATTATTCTTAGAATAAAAGCTGTTTCTTATTTTAAAAATCTTTTGGATTTAATATCTGTTCTATTCAGTAATCCCAATTTACTGGAGATTGGGACAGTAATAGGAAGAAAACAGCATAATTTTGCAAATGAAGTTAAAGCAAGGACAAAGTCTGACAAATTATTAGCAACATCTTATAGCAGTGCCACAATGTGAATCCAAAATAAAAATCCTACTAAATTATGGGTAGTACATTCCAATGTATTTGCATATTATAAATTATGCAACCTTAACAGTTAGGGAGTACCTCCCAGACAATTCAAGAATATCCTTCATTTATTTTTTTTAAAAATCCTTCATTTCAGCATGTACTGGGCTTGGATGAATAGAAATGATGAAATGCTCACTATACCATTTTATTCCAGTGATTACTTTCATAAAGTTCTTCCTGTGTTGAGATGAAATATGCCACCTTTGCATTTCTATCCAATAGAGACAATTTATAAAGTAGAAAAGGTACAGGTTTGGAGACAGACAGACTATTAATAGATTAAAATCCCAGTTTTCAGATTCAAAAGGAAGAAAACCAATCTCTTGGCAATAGTAACAGATATCTCCAGGGATTAGTTTTAAGGCATGGCAAACACACTCATGTGGATCCCTCCCTTTTCCCCGAGTTATCTTTGTCCACAATGCCTGAATTTTCTTAATTTATTGTATTCCCAGCTTGAAATCAAACTTCTATCACTTTTAAATTCATTTAATTTAACAAGAATTTCATTTTTAAATGCAGTTAACTCTGAGAAGTCATGGTGGGGGCACACATTCAATCGTACATTAGTATAAACTAGCTCATTGCTCTCCATCTGACATTTCATGCACGTCCCTATTATAGCACACATCACATCGTATTTAGTCGTGTCCTGGGAGAGAGAGAAAGAGAGAGAGAGAGAGAAATGTTAGATCAGAGAGATGTGCAGAAAGGCCAGTGGAAAACTTCACCCATTTCGAAAATTTGCCTTGGCATGGTTATTCAAATACCTCATAAACATTGAAAGAGAAAACTTTTCCACCTCCTTATGGTAACACATGAAACACATGACCTCATTCCAAATTCCTCAGCTTAGGTTCCACTTAGTAAAACTAATCCTTCTACATAAATTGACATGTTTTTTGTGGGGTGGCTTGGAAACCTAACCATCAATGATATGGTTACTATAAAAAAGTCTCTAATACCAAATACTTAATTTTTTAAAAAATAAACTTTTGTAACATGGTTTGTAGGTGCCAGCTGATTCTTTTTTAAGATTATTAAATTCCATGACACAGGCATTACAGTTACCTAATTAATCTAACTTGGTACTCACTTTTCAACTAAACTGTTCAGGTGGTTGTTTGGTTGTCTGTGAATTACTGCAAACTTAAGTCTCCCATTATATACTTGGACAATTAATTTTTATTTGCCCCTAAATGCAGAATTTTGTCCTCCTAACACTTCCTCTTGTAGAAACTGGATTTTTGTTCCTGCCATGTCAAAAATTGGTGTTAGAGAACCCAACATATATTAACACCCCTCCTGGTTTTTATTTATCCATTAATGTGTTCAACAGGAATTTTATAGCTCCCAGTAAAGTCACTGAGTAAGTGAGAGCCAGATGTGAAACCTGATTTTGATACCACTAGATCCATAATGATAAATTAATAAATACTTCAGATATGATTTTTCAACCAATTTTCAATTATTTCTGTTTGAAATAATCATTGTTTTAAATTTTGTCAAAAAAATATCATAGGAAGATTCCTGAAATGCTTTACTAAAATAGAGACTCCTTTTCCACACATTCCTATTTAAGAATTCAACTTTTTTAAAAATCCAGTTTGACAAAACTTGTTTCATCAGATAATCCATGCTGATGGTTAATAATTATTGCCATTTATTTTACATTTTAATTCTTCAGTTTCCCACAGTTTGGAGCCTAGATGTCCAATCTAATTTTAGAGGCCACCTTTTTACCTCTTTTGAAATAAAAATATTCCCATTTCCTTCGCTTTCTAGCAGATCTATCATTTCTCAGTGACTCCCTGGAGATCATTTTAGAATTCACAGATACACTTCTTCAAGGTACACATACTTCAACTAATTTCAACAGACCAGGCTACCTCCTTTTTCATTATCTGCAGTTATAATTCTTTTTTAATTAACTAAAAGTGTTGTTAAGTAATGCAAGGTTCCACCACATACATAGTGAAAACAAGTCTCTCTCCCACCCCTATCCTATGGCCATCTAGTTTCTCTCCCAGAAGCAGTTGCTATGATCAATTTCTCATATAGTTCCAGAGATATCATATATAATACCAGTATATAAGTATTTATATTTTAATATGAATTGTAATTTACCTGCTTTTTACTCTTAGTTCAATACTCTTGTATCAATGCTTGTTCCACCCTTGCCAATTTGACATCATAGTTTACGTGTATTATGTTGTCTGTTAAACAATCTCCTATCATCTGGCCTATGCAGGCGACCTATTTCTCCCTTATTCTTTTTATTTCTCCTTCTCTCAGACTAGCTTTGGAAGACTGCTTTTCTTTCCTTCAGCATATCCTTCTAACCCTAGCCAGTGAGAAATGCTTTAGGCTTCCTAAGATTATTTTTCCTAGTTTCTGCCATTTTATTTTATTTGCCTTCACTCTTCCTACCTTTGATTCATATTCTTTTCAAATCTGTGATCCCAACACAGATACACTAGGGTCTGGGATTGTTGATATTGTTGTTTGGTAGTTATTTATGGAGCCCTTAACACCTCAGCTACTATCCTAGATTCTGGTGAAAGAAAAAGTAGTAAAATGCAACCCCTTTTGACTGTGCATTTCCTCTCTTCTAATTCATCCTATACCTCTTATGTCACATATGTTCCCTTAAAAATCATACATTCTGTTAATCTAAAATTTCCTTCTCTTGAAGTCTAGAATACTTGTGTAACTGTGTCTGACTTTGTCTTACTTACCATTGTCACCTCTACAATAAAAGAGTCACTTTCTCCCACATCAGTCCATAGACCTGCCCACCCCTGATCCTCATGCTTAGAGTCCATGAAGCTAACTAAGGTGATGTGCCTCTCAGAGCCCATGCTTACCTTTCCTGACACTCTTAGGGTATTCAGTACTCCAACTTTCTAATCAATGAGCCCAAGCCCACTTTCAGTGTCTATGCCGGCCTCCTCCTAGAACCCATCATTCCAAGAGTGAACGACTAAATGTGCCAATCCCTACACCTGAGAAGTAGCCAAGAAGCAGTTGTTTCCTGATGAGCATGGATGGAGCTTGGATGTGCAGGCTCGGCTGTCTCCATGCATATGCTCAAGGCCTCTCAAGTGCAAGACAGAGCTAGAAGTGGAAAGAGAAGGGAGTAGACAACATGTCAGGGGCAAGAGGAGCTCCCTCCACCACCCCATTCTAACAGGAAACTTCAAGGCATGCAAAAATGCTAAATCCAAATCCTGACTTCCAGATCATTTTGAATGTATGCTTTTCAAGATAGAAAGATATGAAAATAGAATCTATTTTAGAAAGATATGAAGATAAAATCTATTTTAGCAACTTGTTAGCCTAATTTGTAACATTTACATATGTAGGTACCATATGAGTATATGGTATGTAGACCTACATTTATACCTTCACTCTGCTCACTACAAATGTTAAGGACAAAGCTGTCCAAACTTGCTAGCACTCCATTTGAGGGAAGACAATTAATTTTACAACTCATCCTAGAAAAAGTGCTACATACTTCATCAATGAATATCACCATGGTCACCTTCGAAGTGGTACCACCGGGAAGCTACGTACTAATGGCAGCATAACCTTGGCAAGATCATGACACCTTACCAAGTTGTTTGTACAGTACTGCCATGTAAGCGTTTGAGGACGATGACAACTTTGATGGCCATTCCAGAAAAAGAGTTCCAATATTGCTTTGAAGGGTGGACTAGGCACTGGCATTGGTGAATAGCTTCCCAAGGGGAGTACTTCGAAGGTGACCATAGTGATATTCTGCAATGAGGTATGTAGTAGCACTTTCTCTAGGATGATTTCATGAAATTAATTGTCCAACCTCATACATCACCAAATTCTTCCATATTTGTCAGATTTGCTTCTTTCATTGTTTCCTCAGTCTTCCAAGACATGTAGGTCTCACATATTTAGAGTAAAAAGTCATGAGTTGATCTACTTTTAATAGAAGACTTCCTGAAATTATCAAAATGTATTACCTCACTCTGCCATTGTAATAGTTTTTCATCTAGAGCAGGAAATTTTTTATTAAAGCTTATGCAACAGTATCACTTCTCTTTTCCTCTATTTAACCCCATCCAAATGCTCTGTTATTCTTCTTTCCCTGAGTCTATGGGTTTCCATACAAGAACATGTATTTACTATATGTATATTTCTCTACCCTTTTCATTAAGGGGCAAAAAATGAAACTATACCCTTTCTTACACCATACACAAAAATTAACTCAAAATGAATTAAGGATTTAAATGTGAAGACATGAAACTTTTAGAAGAAAAACAAAAGCTCCTTCACATGGACCTTTGCAATGATTTTTTTTGGATATGACACCTAAAGCACAAGCAACAATATCGAAAATAAACAAGTGGGACTACACCAAACTAAAACTTATGCTCAGCAAAAGAAACAATCAACAAAGTTAAAAACAACCTGTTGAATGGAAAAAAAAATTGCAAATCTATTTAATGATTAAAGTAAAAATGGGCAAACAACCTAAAAAGACACTTTTTCCAAAGAAGATATGTAAATAACCAACAGGTACATGAAACATCAACATCACTAGTCATTAGGGAAATTCAAGTCAAAACTGCTAAGATATTACTTCACATCTGTTAGAATGGCCACGACAGAAAGACAAGAGATAACAAAGGCTGGTGAAGACATAGAGGAAAGGGAAACTTTGTGCACTGTTGCTGGGAATGTAAACTAGCCACTATGGAAAACAGTATAGAAGATCCTCAAAAAATTAAAAATATAACTACCATATAATCAGCAATTCCGCTTCTGGAATATATCCAAAGAAAACAAAAACGCTAACTCGAAAAGGTATCTGCACCCCCCCTGTTCATAGCAACATCATTTACAATAGCTGAGACATGGAAACAACCCACATGTCCAGCAATGGATGAATGGATAAAGAATTGTTACACATACACACACACACACACACATACACACACACACACACAAAATGAAATACTATTCAGCCATACAAAAATAAAATAATAAAGGAAAACATAACATTTTCAACATCATGGATGAACTTTGAAGGTATTATGCTAAGTGAATAAATAAGACAAAGACAAATATTAGTTGATCTCATTTATACGTGGAATTAAAAAAAAACAAACAGAAAAAGAGGTCAGATTCATGGTTACCAGAGGTAGAAGGTGAGGAAAGAGGAAATTAGAAGAACATGGTCAAAAAGTACAAACTTCCAGTTATAAGATGAATACCATATTTTTCTGTGTATTAGACTTTTGTCTAAAATGGTTAGACCAAAAACTGAGGGTCATCTTACACACAGGAATAACCAATTGAGAGGGTTTCTTAATGTTGGGTTAGAAAAGTAGGGCCATCTCATACAATGGAGCCATTTCATACATGGGGGCATCTTCTACACAGAAATATACGGTAAGTACTAGGGATGTGATGTAAAACATGGTAACCATAGTTAACACCACTGTGTGATATGTATGTATATATGCAAACTGTGAAGAGAGTAAATCCTAAGAGTTTGTACTACCAAAAAAAAAATTCTTTTTGCTTTTTCTTTTTATTGTATCTGTATGAGATGATGGGTTCTAACTAAACTTATCATGGTAATCATTTCACAATATACGTAAATCAAACCATTGTATACTGTATACCTTAAACTTATACAGTGTATTATGTCAATTATATCTCAATAAAACTTGAAAAAACTATTTTATGAACATTCAATATTACATTCATTAGCAAGTAAATAAATACTCAAAAAGCACAACAAAAACATTTAATTCATGATTTATCGCTATCTATGAGGTTGTATTTAATGTGTTTTTCCCAGTACCTATCTATAAATATTTATTCATTATCGACCTTCTGTCATGTAATTCTCTCTGGACAATTACTATGCATCATCTCTATTAACATGGTTCTTTCTGCCCTAAATATGATGATAACACTAAAACATACACAGTGTATGCACAGTCATGTGCCTTTGATGGTTTTATCTGGGAATAGGTGTCTCTTAATCAAGTTTAAAGTGTATTAATCATGTCAATAAATCTTCTGCCAGAAGTTATCTTTGGGCTTCATGAGAACCATTTGGGATCTCACTCATTTAATGAAGCTCTGTTAAGTAAACTATAAAGGGGAAATATTTTTAGTAGGTGCTGCCAATCCCCACCATCATCACAAACATTAATCTCACCTAATACTTGAGGCTTCCAAAATATCAGAAGAAAGGGTGAGCAAGTAGTAAAAAATGTTCAAGTACTGAAATGATATCATAAAAGAGAATATTTATTTTAATTGTCATTAAAAATTTATTTTGACGGCATAACAAAAGTCTGTAAACCTCATTCTACCTCATGAGCCCCCCTTCAGAAAAGTCAGCATAATTCAGTTAGGAATAAGGTGAAGGATTAGAACCAAATGTTAACTGACAAAAAAAAATCATGCAAATTACAATAAACAGGTTTAAGTAAAGAAAAGGAAAAGGGAACATAGGGAATTTGCTACACAATAATATCACAGTTGATTTTATACAATTCAGTCTTGGATAGAGTGAAATAAAATGAAAAGAGGACAACTATAATTTTTAAAAATTCCACTACAATCTTTATATACACCTGTTTTCCAAGCCCACCTCCATCCCTACAGTAGCCCCACCTCCATGCGTCCAATAAAATTGTTTGCTAGCTTGTTTGGCCTGCTGAGAAATACACACGTCCTTTACTCACTTGGTAAACAAAAGGATCTCAGGTTTCTCAGAGATTCGATAAAATCACGCAATTGCCGAAAATATATGATGGAGAAACAGCTGGGTTTCTTTCTCTTCAGATATTCTTCTTATACTTTACAAATACTTTCCATGCATTTATGTTGAGATCAATAACCTGTATAAGCTCTTCTACCTAGCCTTTGGTCAGCTAGAAGAGCAAAATGGTTATGAGGTCAGCAGTCCCCATAGGCCATCGGCCATCATTCATTTATTCAATTCATTCAACTTGTATTTACTGAGTTTCTAGTTTGTGCCAGTCATGGTGAGGGGAAGACCATAAACAATAAACATAATTTTAAAAGTTTAGTAAATCAGAAAATGACTTATGCTATGCAGAAAATGGAAAACAAAACAGAGGAAGTGGGATTAGGTAATAAAAAATTGGGAGTGGATTTTGTTAAATAAAATCAAGATTAGCCTCCTTGAGAAGGAGACATCTGAGCGAAGACTTGAAGAGGTGAGGAAATCAGCCAAGCAGATACCTGGAAGAAGAGCATTCCAGGCAGAGATTAACAGGTAGAGCAAAATCCTTCAGGGGACAAAATGGCAACTGGAAAGGAGGTCCCTAAAGCCTCTCCCAGAAAACACAATTGAACAGCCACCCAGGAGCCAAGAAAGAGGACCCTAGGTGACAAAAAACGGCAGCTGAGACATCCACGCATTGCAAGTAAACACCTAAGGTTTGGAGAGAAAGGGGCGAGCGGAAGAGAGGGGAGGGAGCAAAGACGGATCGCAACAGGACCCGATCTCGGCTGACTGCAGTGCGCGGGAGGGAAGAGGCCACTAGGCGACAAGAGGAAAAGCCCTAGCAAAGCGGTAGACCCGTGAGAATCATTGGGGAGCTAGGCTGGAGAGCTGGAATTTGGAACTGCGAGTTGGGGACAGACCTTGGGAGCAGCGTCTGGAACTCCTGAGTGGTAGCAGGGCTGAGTGAGGACTCTGAACTGCAGAGACATCTTGGCTCTAGGCTCCCTAAGGACCCACAGCGCAGGCACGCGCGGCTCCTGCACAGGGCTGCGGTTCCTGGTCCCGGCCCACTGCTGCGGCCAGCCGGCTGCCACGCAGGCAGCGCACAGTCCCTACACAGACCAGGCTGCGGCTCCCATTCAGGCCCCCTGTGCTGCGGAGGCGGACCGGCTGCCGCGCGCGCGGGCAGCGCACAGCCCCCACACAGATGGGGCTGCAGCTCCTGTTCCGGCGGCTGTGGAGGCAGGCCAGTTGCTGGCGCAGCGTGCGCGGCTCCTGCACAGGGCTGCGGCTCCCATTCCAGGCCCACTGCGGAGGTGGGCCGGCTGCCTTCCTACCGCGGGGTCAGACCCACAGCTTCGGTCGTGTGAGCACACCTGCTCATTCGCCCCTGGGTCCTAAAAGCAGTGCGAGCCCACAGACTCTGTCCCAATATTTGGCCACGGAAGCAGGCCCGGGAAGCAGGCCCCAGCCAGCAGGAGCAGCCTTGGCCCACATCACCCAGCTTCCCCAGCATAGGGCAGAAGGTGGAGCTGCCCCGGTGTGCCTTTCGTTGGCCTCTCCCCTTTCCTACAACCTTCCCAACCAACTAACTACAGGAAGCAGAGGGACCATGATAGATGCACACCACCTCCAAACGTAACAGGAGACCAGAAATAAGAAATAAACAACCCCTCTCTCTTCCACAACTTGCCCCCCCCCCCCAGTACAACCTCATGTCTGCCTTACAGCAAGACACCACAAAAGTACCAATCTGGGCTCCTGGGCACTACTGAACATAACGCCCTCATGTCAAAGAAGAAGAATCCAGCAGACAGGATGATTTCCTTAAAAACGAAAACTCCTCAGAAAGAACAAGAAATTTATCAAGACAGCTTCTTAGACCTAGAAGTTTCCGAATTAAGTGACAGAGAATTTAAAGTAGCCATTCTAAAGGGTGTGAGAGAAATGAAAACATACTGGCAGAGCACCATGGCTGACATAAACAACGTAAAAAAGGACATGAATGACATAAAAAAGGAACTTCATGAACAAAAGGAACAATCTAACAAAGAAATTCAAAACATAAGAAAGATTGAGATGGAAATGCAAGAGATAAATAATACAATAAAAGAAGTGAGAAATGAAATAACTGCTGTAGGAAACAGGGCCAACAGATGGAAGAAAGAATTAGTGATATCGAAGATCAGAACATGGAAACAGCTAAGAAAGAGGAGGATAGGGAATATAGAACCAAAAGGATTGAAAGAACTCTACAAGAACTATCTGACTCCATGAGACAAAAACAACATCAGGATAATAGGAATAGAAGAAGGGGTAGAGCACTCTACAGAGAACATACTCAAACAAATAGTAGATGAGAACTTTCTAAACCTATGGAAAGATCTGGAACCCCAAGTTCAAGAAGAAAACAGGTCCCCTAGATACCTGGACCCTAACAGATCTTCTCCAAGACACATGGTATTAAGATGTTCAAAACTAAAGACAAAGAGACAATTCTCAAGGCAGCCAAGGAAAAAAGAACTATATAACCTTTAGAGGAAAACCCATCAGACTGGCATCAGTTTCTCAGCAGAAACTCTGCAAGCCAGGAGGGAGTAGAATCCAATATTCAAACATTTAAAAGAGAGGAACTTACATCCAAGAATAAATTATTCAGTAAAATTATCTTTCAGATATGAAGGCGGAATAAAGACTTTCTTAGACACACAGATGCTGAAGGAATTTGCCAGCACAAGGCTGGCACTTCAAGAAATACTGAAGGAGGGTCTTTGACCTAAAACAAAACATCAGGACAAATGAAATAGGGTTGGGGCAACAAGAGAGAAACAAAAATAAAACAATGATAAAAAAGTAATGGCCACAGGAAATCTTCATATATCAATCATCACTCTAAATGTTAATGGACTGAACTCACCAATAAAAAGACACAGAGTAGCAGACTGGATTAAAAACAAAACCCATCCATATGCTGTCTCCAAGAAACACACCTCAGCCAAAAGGACAAACACAGACTCAGAGTGAAAGGATGGGAAACAATACTTCAAGCAAATGGTAACCAGAGAAAAGTAGGAGTTGCCATACTGATGTCTAATGAAATAAACTTCAGGTTAAAAAAGATACTAAAAGACAAGGATGGACATTACATAATGATAAAAGGCACAATGCAACAAAAAGAAGACTTGACACTAATTAATATATATGCTCCCAACCAGGATGCACCAAAATATACAAAGAAACTACTAACAGATTTGAAAGGAGAAACTGATGAACACACAATCATTGTAGGAGACTTAAACACCTCGCTAACAGCCATGGACAGATCATCCAAACAGAAAATAAATAAGGAAACAACAGCTCTAAATGACACATTACAGCAATTGGACATAATTGACATTTACAGGACACTTCATCCAGCAAAAAGAGACTATACCTTATTTTCTAGTGCACACAGAACATTCTCAAGGATAGACCATATCCTGGGACACAAAAGTAGCCTCAACAAATTCAAAAAGATCGAAATCATACCAAGTGTATTCTCAGACCACAAGGCTTTGAAATTGGAGATCAACTGTAAAAGGGAAGCAGAAAGAAACACATATACATGGAGATTAAACAAGAGCTTATTTAAAAAGGACTGGATAAAAGAACAAATAAAAGATGAGATTTAAAAATATATAGAAACTAATGACAATGAAAATACAACGTATCAGAATTATTGGGACACAGCGAAAGTGGTAGTAAGAGGGAAATTTATATCACTACAGGCCTATCTTAAGAAACAAGAAAAATCACAAGTAAACATCTTAACATCCCATCTTAAAGAACTAGAAAAAGAAGAGCGGACAAAACTCAAAGTCAGCAGAAGGAAAGAAATAATAAAAATTAAAGCAGAGCTAAACCAATTAGAGAACAAAAGGACAATAGAATAAATTAATATTATGAAGAGCTGGTTCTTTGAGAAAGTTAACAAAATTGACAAACCCCTGGGTAGACTAATCAAAGGACAAAAGGAAAGGACACAAATATCCAAAATTAGAAATGAAAGGGGAGAAATTACCACTGGTACCACAGAAATACAAAGGATTATAAGAAAATATTATGAAGAACTTTATGCCACTAAATTTAACAATCTAGAAGAAATGGACAAGTTTCTAGAAACTTATAGCCTACCTAGATTGAACCAAGAAGAACTGGATAATCTAAATAGACCAATTGATAGTGAAGAGATTAAAACAACTATCCATAATCTCCCTAAAGGCAAAAGCTCTGGACCAGATGGTTTCACCAATGAGTTTTACCAAGCATTCAAAGAATTAACACCTATCCTCCTCAGACTCTTCCAAAAAATTGAAGATGAAGCAATACTTCCTAACTCATTCTATGAGGCCAACATTACTCTAATATCAAAGCCTGGCAAAGACAACACAAAAAAAAGAAAACTATAGACCAATATCTCTGATGAACACAGATGCAAAAATTCTAAACAAAATATTAGCAAACAGAATACAACAATGCATCAAAAAGATCATACATCAAGATCAAGTGGGATTCATCCTGCGAGCACAAGGATGGTTCAACATACGAAAATCAATCAATGTGATACACCACATAAACAAAATCAAAGATAAAGACCATATGGTCATTTCAATTGATGCAGAAAAAGCTTTTGACAAGATACAACATCCATTTATGATCAAAAGACTAAATAAAATAGGTATAGAAGGAAAATATCTCAACTTAATAAAGGCCATATATGACAAGCCCTCGGCTAACATCATACTGAATGGGGAAAAGCTGAAGTCTATTCCCCTAAAATCAGAAACAAGACAGGGAAGCCCCCTGTCACCACTGCTATTTAATATAGTACTGGAAGTTCTAGCCACAGCGATCAGGCAAGAGAAAGGAATCAAAGGTATCCAAATTGGGAAAGAAGAGGTCAAATTGTCACTATTTGCAGATGACATGATCCTTTATATAAAAGATTCCAAAGATTCCACCAGGAAACTATTAGAAACAATAAACGAATATAGTAAAGTCGCAGGATACAAAATCAATGTAAAAACATCAACAGCATTCCATATACAAACAACGAATCCACAGAAAAAGAAATGAGGGAGTCAATTCCCTTTGCTATCACAACAAAAAGAATGAAATACCTAGGAATTAACTTAAGGAAGAATGTGACAGACTTATACATGGAAAACTATAAGACACTTTTGAAAGAAATTGAAACAGACTTTAAGAGGTGGAAAAATATCCCCTGTTCATGGATAGGAAGACTTAACATTGTTAAAATGGCCATTCTGCCCAAAGCAATCTACAGATTTAATGCAATACCCATCAAAATCCCACAATCATACTTTCGTGAAATAGATAAAAGAATTAGTA